>JAJMEX010000002.1:600000-860228 GCA_030574375.1 Priceomyces castillae
GTGGTCTTCTGGGTTCCACCCCGATGAGGTTTATTAGACTGTTGCTCACTCATGCTACCTGTAATCGATGAGTAGTCAGCTGTTTATGTATAAAAAGCTTGAATCAACAACAAGTTCTATGAGTGACGTGTATGTCCTTAATTAGACTCTTTTGTATAGATACGAAGCTCATCTTGTAGGAGATGCCTCTAAAAAAAATTGATGTCTGAGACCGGAAATTATCTGATCACGTGAGTTTACAGATAAATCGATATTTCAATTACCGCAAAAACAAAGGTTCATTCTAGTGAGCGAAATAGAATGTTCCAAAAACCACCTAATCATAATCTTTAATGATTAATGATTAATGATTAATGATTCGAGTTTTTATAATCCTAATATCTTTATATGTTTGTATATCATCATCGACTTGGAGTTTCAGACAACCGAAAATTTGCAATCCTCAACAGAATGATTTGTTTCCTTTTACAGGCTTTAAGGTAAGTCGTCAATACAAGATAGATGGAATTGTGCCAAACTCTATGCATTTTGTTACCTTCACTCACTGTAACCACGGGGATTCAGATTATTCAAAGGCTATTAGAACTTTCTCAGCTGATGGACTTGATTGGAACAGAACTTTTTGCTTATTAAAGCCTAAAATTGGATCGCATTTATCCACGAAACCAACAGATACTGTGGAAAGTTTGTATCAACAGAAGGTCAATAGTTCATTTGGAGAGATGAGAGCAAATCAGACTATTAAGGTAAGAGACTCCCCTAAGAAATCCACCTTGCGGCTGAAAATTGCTAAAGTTAAAGAAGGTTTGCAAAAGAGTATTTTCACTGAACTTGATAAGAATTTGGAAAAAGTTACAGAGGGGAGTCTAATAGAATATACTGGAAAGAGAACTAAGGACTACATAGTTGACATTAATAAAGCTGATCCACAATCAGCTATGGAGTGGGAATCGAGACATCTAGTTTGTTACAAAATGGCAAGGAGAAGGAAATATGCAAAAAGAGATATATCTTTCTACATGCCTCAAACATTCGTAGGTGGATTATTTGAGTGTCCGATCCTGAAAGAGAAGAGGAAGGAAATTTTCCAGAACCTCAAAGCTTCTGACTTTCTTAAGACATTTGATTTGGATTGTGATAGCTCAATTGCAAGACCAATTCTGCCTTTGATTGCTGAAGACAGCACAAAACAGTGGTTCCAATTTCGGCTTAAGTCAATAACTCAAACTATTCCTTACTTATCTTCAGCTACAGTGTTCAATATTCGATTTGCATCTACCAGTACTCCTGATATGTTTAAAGATACATGGGCCTCAAAAATTGATGTTAATGAAGAATATACATATTCAGATGTGGATTTACATATGATCTCGAAGGCAGTAGCAATGTCAACTGATTATTTGAATAAGCTTCTTAAACCCGTTGATCTTAATCGAATAATTAGTAGTACTTTCAGGACCACAAGGGATCATGAGCTGGAGAATCCTATTCTCACAGAGAATGACTACTGGAATAAACTTGATTACCTCACTCTTGAGCAGAAGCTCGGAATATTGCTTTCTTCTAACGGACAAGAAAAAAATGCCTTAATTCATCTTGGTAAGTTGCAAAAAATATGGGACAACCTTATAGGATGAATGAACAACGACATCCAAACTCATTATTTATACATACTTCATTATATTAGATAAGCATTAATTAAAATACACAGGAACAGAAAAAAAGTAACGTAACTGAAAGTAATATACATATATAGAATTTTGAAATGTTTGAGAGCATTGTTAGTGATCTCTTACCTAGATGAATCCTTGAGCATTTGTTGGAGTATCATGAGAGTAGTTAGAAACATTGGCTGCAGATACAGTAGACTCTTGTCTACTATGTTGAACGATTGGTGTCTTGAAAGGATCATTAGGGTCTACTGAATCACCCTCAGTGTTTGCTAAAGTATCACTGACTCTATTAGCCATTTTACCCTTTTGGCTATTTGTTTTGTTGATCTTCTTACTTCTTCTTATCGAAAGGTTCCTTGAAAGGTCTTTCAACTTCTCACCCAACGTAGACCCTTTTGGCTCGTTTTGCATAGAAGTTGAATCACCTTCAAGGCTATCGTTATTCTCATAATCATCCCCAAACTTCTCGTTTGCATCTAAATTTGGGGTTAATATATCCTTAGAATCACTTCCAGGGTTTGCGTTATCCTTCATCTTATATATTTCTGACTCCCAATTATTTGAATGATCTTGAGCAGCAAGACCCAAAGCAAGTAATTCATTCAGTTTGTGGTCCATACCTCCTTTCGTACTCTGTTTCATAGATGACTTTCTCTGGAAAGATGTTCTATCATCCTTAGCTGGAGCAAACCTAGCATCTGGGTTTTTCGAGATCAAACTTAATGTAATCAATACTATAACCAAAATCAATAAAACCAAAGAAAATGCAGCATTTAAAATGAAGAATACCCAACCCATGATCGATGCCACCGAAGCAGGTTGACCAAACAAATCCGAAAAGAATAAAAACAAGAAGGAGTTAACTGTGTTCACAACTGACACCAAGTAGTTGACGATATTGGTTGGTTTGTTCAAATATGGAGCCTCAATTATTAAATAGATGGTATAACCAAGATCTAAAAGGAATATAACCATTGCAGAAGTCTTTCCGGAGCTTTGGCACAAGCCGATGAATATAGCTTTAACTAAGTTGTATCCCATTAACACTGCTCCAAACCAGTATTTGTTAGCATGAAACATTGTGTAGCAAAATCCGTATCTGTTCAAAATTTTTGAATCTCCATATAACATTGCAGCCGGGTTATTATACTTTTGAATTGATAAGCGTCCAAATGTGATCGTCCTGAACAAACAGTAACCAATCAAACCAAGAGAAAGTATCAAAAACAAAACTGCCAAAACAATGATAGCAGGGGAATCATTCTCTGTAAATTCCCACAAAGACAAAATAACCAATTGCGTGAAACCAATATAGAGATACCTTAATAAGGAACCTTTAACAATTTGGACAAATGATATTCTAAAGTGGCTCATTCTGTTGGCTTGGATTTTCTTGAATCTTATTAAAAGAATCAAAAGTTGCCTTGCTAAGATCAAAATGACAACCAATAAAAATCCACACAACAAGAAAAATGTATAACCGGTTGGAACAATAGACGTTGGTTCGATATCAGAGTCGTATCCTATTCTCTTGATACCTCTCAATATAATCAAATTCGTGTTGGACTTCAAATTACTAACACTTCTCTTAATAATGTTACTAACTCTATTTCTACCAACTTCCTGCAACTGGTCCAACCCTCTTTGAACTAATATTTGCTTTGATTGGGTACCCAGCAAGAAAACCGCAGGCAGACCTCCAGTACTTTGAACATACCATCTGAAAATTTTCTGCATGAAAGTAACCTTAATTAAACCCATAGACCATGCCAAATTTGACGCCCACGAAGAAGCAATAGGAGGAACTCTCAGGACATGTTGCATAGAAACAACAACGACAGATTGGAAATATAAGAAAAGGGACACTGCATTTGCAGAGATATGAGATGCTGCATTTGAGTTTCCGAAAGTTGACATAAGAGCACCGATCAAAAGGCCCAAACCTGCGATAACAGCAGTAGCCCATTTTGCACCTGTTTGAGCAACAGTCTTGCCATTAGTAAAAGAAGATTGGATACATGAAAGTACCTCTCCAGTAGATTGGTCCTTAACATAGACCCTAACGACAGCATCAATGTCAGGAACTGTATATGCAATACCAGGGATCTCCTTCACATCGTCTTCACTGATGTACAGGATACTATCGATTTGCAAAGCACCGGGATAAAGTGGACAGAACTGCTTCCAGCCAATATCGCACATATTGATGTCCTTGTGAATCACAGAGAATCCGTAAGCATATACTTCCACATCTGCAAGCACATTTCCACTGATCTCCGTATTCAAAGATATAGAATACCTCAAGGATCTATTTTCAGGATCAAAAGTGACGTTGAAGTAACTAGGAGTGATTTTCGAGTTATCCATACATGTCACCAAGGATGAAGCAGAGAATGATCTCGCAGCACTACACTCCTGGAGCAAAAACAACTGTAGGATGAAGGTTAAAAACCAAGTATGCAACCTCATGTTGTTAGTCGGGTATAACTATTAGTATTCCTAGAACTGATATATATGATCCGGATGTAAAAATTCACCAGTGTTTTCTTTAGTAGTAAAAGCGAACGTCAGAAAGATAAGATCACTAGATGAAGTTCTTGCAAAAAAAACAAACAACCTTAAACTGTGTTTTTGATAATATACTCAAAGTATAGTAAAGCACTCAAGCAACGGTGTTGTTTAATATTTGCTGACTTATAGCGCCAGTAATACCAACTTCACTAGTAATAAAAATTTCTAAGTGTTGTCTAAAAATAAGCTTTATGATATATTAAACTTTGGTTACTAGCGTAAATTTTTCTCAGGCCCTTGATCCAAGGTTATGTTGCCCGTGCAATCGCTAAAGGGGGTGCGCGCCACGGTCTTCTATTGGGGATGAGAAGTAATGCGAAGATTTCTTAGGCTTGGTAATCCGTGTTGCTTACTTGAAAGCCGCCACGGCCCGAGGGGAAATTAAGATATTGTCCTACCGCTTGAATTTGTGAAATGCAGCGGGGCCATGGGTAATTTGTCGCTAAAAACTGCTAAGCTGTCGCGGTATTTGTCTTTGTCGCGTTGTAACACTGAGCACAGATTTAGCACGTAGTGCAATTCTTGCACAGTAGCAGACGTTATCTATTCACGGTTGCAGATTTAGGGAATGTTGTTTATTCTGTTTGATGGGAACAACACGCTGCAAAAAAGAAAGAGGATGGCAAGCAGCCACGTTAGTGGATAAATCACAGTGATAAATAAACATGAGAACATAGACAGATAAAGACGCGAATAGTAAAGTAATTTGATCTTGTTGTTCTTGGGTAGAGTGGGTATTGTTTATCGTAATAATTTACAGGGTGACTTGAAGTTGTGAAATAAGAACTTGAGCACGTATACGAGCAAATATACGGAATGAAGGGCTGAAGCATATTAAACTGCCAACTCAAGATTGTGTTTTCCACATGCCGCCTACAAAACTAGTGATATTGTTATGATCATATAATGAAATACATACATACATACCTGTGTATGAACAGAAATACTGTTTACAAGTGATATTCAATCATTCTGGCTTGGTCTACCTTAACAAGCATATCGTCACCCCAGACGGCCTTTATGACATCCCAGAACTCAGAGGCATAGGACACTTTAACCCCGAACCTGCGCTCAAAGTACAATTCAGGGTCCCTCAACTTGAATTGGTACTTGCTTTCGTTATCCCTAAGGAGGTCATTGAGCAGACTGTCGTCATTGATACTACGCACGTAGTCTTCTATCAAGTCTTTTCTGTTCTCTCTGGGGACGATGACCCTCTTAATACCTGATAAATGGGCACCTAACAACTTTTCTCTAAGTCCTCCGATGGGCAACACTAAGCCTCTGAGTGTAATTTCTCCAGTCATGGCCACATCATAAGGCACTGGCTTCTCTAAGAGAAGTGACAAGAACAGAAGGGCCATAGTGATTCCTGCAGAAGGGCCATCCTTAGAAATTGCACCCAGTGGAACATGTAGGTGGATTTCCATATTGTTAAACCTATCGATCAATGTCGACAGAGGCAATCCAGTATTCAAGAGATCTCTGAAGATAATCAGCTTGATGAAGGTTAATCCGATGTTAGCACTTTCCATGAGAACTTCACCTAATCTACCAGTCATATTGAGCGAGGCCTTAGATGATTCATGATTAAATCCAATGCTCTCAAAAACCAAGACGGATCCAGACCCCTCTGAATTGTAAGACAAACCATTCACAACACCATATTTTGATGATTGAATTGGCGATTCCACAATATCCGAAGACATATTCGGGAAAGGAATACCCAAATACTTTGATAAATCGTACTCCTCTACGACTGGGTTGTATGTGCTTTTCTTCTTGTTCAATTGATGGGCATATTCCACAGCCTTGTAACGACAGATCGTACCTAACCTTCTTTCAAAACCACGAACACCAGCCTCCCTCGTGTAATCAATGATTACTTTCTTCATCACATCTTTACTGATACGAACAGAATTTTCATCTGGTAAACCGTTTCTTTTAATTTGTCTTGGTAATAAGTACCTACTTCCAATCACCAACTTCTCATTATAATCGTAAGCACTAACTTCGATCTTCTCAAGTCTATCTAAAAGTGGCCTAGACATATTTTGAGGTTCATTGGCAGTACAAATGAAAATAACTTGGGACAAATCAATAGGGAAACCCAAATAATGGTCAGTGAAACTTGTGTTTTGCTCGGGATCTAACACTTCTAATAAAGCTGCAGATGGATCACCATTTACCTTAGTAGACGCATGTGAACCACCAACTACTTTATCGATTTCATCTAATAAGATGACTGGGTTCATGGATCTAGCCTTTCTCAATGCCTGGATGATAACACCAGGCATAGCACCAACATATGTTCTCCTATGACCCCTAATCTCAGACTCATCTTTAATACCACCCAAGGAAATCCTTTGGTAGTTACGGCCCAAAAATTTAGCAATAGATCTTGCTAAAGACGTCTTACCAGTACCGGGTGGACCCGCGAGCATGATAATAGGTGACTTATTATGCTTCGAAACCATAACTGATCTGTTTTGAGCAACTTTTTCAATCGAGATTTTGGCTATCTTATTCTTATTTCTAGCAGCCTCATTAGCTGAATGGGTTTCTTCATTATCAGGAATAACAAATGAAGAATCAGGGTTTGCATTTTGATTGGTATTTTTGGCCTTCAAAGCCCTTTCTTTATCAGCCTGAATCTCTAGCCCTTTATCGGCATTAATACCCAATAATTTTAAAACGACCAAATACTGGGTCAATCTCTTCTTCACATGTTCCAAGCCATAATGATCTTTATCCAATTGCTCTTTTGCTGATTCAATGTTAATGTCTTTATTTGACTGAAATTTAGTAACATAAGTATCCCATGGAATATCAGTTACAATTTCCAAGTAATTCCTAATGACATGATAATCTGAATTGCCTGGCTGAGAGCTCTTGATTCGCTTGAAGTCCTTAGCAATTAGTCTTTTAGATTCCGTCAGTAACGTGGTAATATTTGGTAATTTATTTTTGATGAAATTGCCAATGGCTGCAAGTTCGTCATCTTCGTCATCTTCGTTGAAACCATCTTGGTCAAATTGATCATCAGATAACTTAGATTGATTAGTCGGACGACGTACCAACCTGTTCCTATTACTGGGTAAGTTCTTAGCATTCTTATCATTTGTTATAGAATCCAAAATGATTCTTATTGACTTCAATTGGTTTGCAACAACATTTGCTCTTTGAATGTTAGAAGCTTCATTATAAAACCAATGATTCACATATTGACTATCTGCCTTCAAATTGTTAAGAATATCATTCATGGAATTGACCATTGAAGTAATGGTGGGAAACCTACCTTTAGGCTCAAAGGTATTCAAATAGCGCATCTTTTCATGATTTGGGAAAGGAATTATACCGCAAGTCAAGTCAAGCAATCTCAAGATAGACCTGTTGTCGGCCTCTGATTTGTTTGATAAAAATGTGGTGAGTAATTTTTGCAAGCTAGAGTACGCCTTGTTGAAATCCCTAGAACCTCCCAATTGCAAGTATAAAGCATTTGCCAATGGGTTCAAGCACAATAAATTAGTATTATTAGCACTTTTATTTATTGCAGCATTTAATGCTTCACGATACTCGAATACAAACTGATCAAAAGATTTGAATAATGTTGATGCATCGTCAATAAACTTATCAAGTTTGGTATCGATATTTGGAATGTCAAAGTTCCAATCTACATCGAGCAATCTTTCATTTTGTTTATTCGACTTGTATCCCAGAATCTTCAGCCCTCTAGTCAAAGCCTGAATAGTCATCCTGACATTGCTTGTATCATCAACTATTGCAATTATCCTGGAAATAGTCAAAACCACATTATTAGCCTTACCGTCTTTAGAACTGGGATCCTTTATCTTGTCAGTATTTGGCTCTATAGCCACAACTAACCAATCAAAGTCACTCAAAGTCTTGACATCATTAGATTCACCTTGCTTGTTCAGCTTGTTCTTTACACTGTATTCTGCACGGTCAAAGTTCTTTATGCCTTCAACAGCTTCCGCGGAGATTGGGGCAGGTAAATCAGTCTTGGTTTCATCGTTAAACTCATATTCGTTAACCAAATTCCGTAAGATTTGTAATCCACCAGCCTTCTCCTTATAGCGAGACAACAAGGCAGCCGCCTTGAATCTAGAAAATGTCACATTGTATATAATACCAGGTAAAAGCACTAAGTTGGAGTCTAACTGATAAGTAGGTAGAACCAACTGTTGCTTCAAACTACTGGGTCTCTGAGATGAGCTAACCTTGGCCATTTGAGATATATAGTTCTAGTCCTCTTAAGTCTAATGAATGTATTGCTAAAATTCTCTTATTGCCACTATATGAATATATCTTATATTCTTCGTGCCATATGACTAGAATCGGCTTATCCCATATGTGGAGACGCAGGAATCTCTCGGATACCGAGGACAAATTCACAAGCACGCAAAATGTAAATTCTATTAGCTCAATTGAATGATCAGAACTGATTTAGGTACAGGCATGTCTTAAGGTAGGAAAGTTTATAGTTGATTAGTATATATGATTTACATTGGCTATTGGTATCTTTGATTTTAATATTGACATGGTGTAATTAGATCAGAGTGGTTGCGAAATAGCAATTGAAGAAATCCTGATGACATTTGTGTTATATTTACAGATGATATAGGGTACGTATAGAGATGTATCATAATATATCCTTAAGGTTAATATCACCCGAACCTCTTGCAAGAGGTTTGGGTTGATTTTCACTTTTCTTCCATCCAATCATGAACATGGCATTAAAGGTGACAGGCAAAGTAACATTTCCTTCTGCATCAACTTCGCCATGTAAACTTTTATATATTTCATTAGCAGCAAGTAGAACATCTCTTGGGATAAACCCAGATCTTGAAACAAGGGCATTTTGTTCACCCATTGCTTCTAAATCCTGACAAACAGATGCGATATCAGGAAACCCACCCACTACAATGTCTTGAGCATCTATTGTGAGCATATTAAAGCCTGCTTTGTTTAAGAGAGCTCCAACATCATTTAGCCTCACTAAAGGAGAAACTCTTGGAGATATACCACCTCTCCTCTCAAGTTCAGCTAATTGTAACGAAGTTCTTAATTCATATAAGGTATCACCACCAAGTAAAGTTCCCATGAATACTCCATCAGGTTTGAGTACCCTGTTAATATTAGTAAGTGCCGATGGTAAATCATTAATCCAGTGCAAGGAAAGATTCGAAATGACTGCATCATACTGATCAGATTCCTTAAGGCACTCGTGGTCAAACGCCTCTTCATCTCCAACGCAACGTGTAATTTTACCTTCAAACTCTGAGTTAAAGGGTTCATCAATATCTCTATTGAGTAAGCCCTCAGATGAATCTAACATTATCAACTCTTTTATCTTTGATCTAATCATTGCCTTATCATCGTTGAGTTGTTTAGTAATCTGTACATCTGCATCATCTCCTCCTTCGGGAACCTTAGCTTCTTGACAAAGCATCTTCACGAAATTTCCCAGATGACATCCGAAATCTAACACTCTATCAAAACCTCTGGAGATGAATGCCAATCTTTCTATAGTTTTGACTGCAACATCATCTCTAAGATATTCCGTTTTCCTAGATAAATTCGGGTTAAGTTGTGCAATCTTTGATCTTTGAGCTATTTTAGTGGACCGATCAAAGACATTAAACTGCAGTGGCCTAGATGCACTATCACCAGCCGAGGTAGCTAGCCTACGTATACCTTTAGTACAATTGAGCATGCTTTTGGAAAATGTAATGAAAGCTCTGTAATTTTTTTTAAATTTTAATGAGCATCAATATAATCAGTGATTTTCAAACTACTAGATAAATCCAAAGAAGATGGCAAGAAAATGACGCCATGGCGTGCAATTAATCCTTTCAAGATACGATACTCAGGATCACAGACACTATTAACAAAGAGACTATCCGCTACTATCGGGAGAACTAGAAACTTGTCGCTGCAAACTATAATCAGTTCTAAAACAGATGAGCTTGGAAGAGATTTTAAAGAGAACCGATCGATTCTACAGATTACCAAAGAAATAGAGACTTTCATTAACAGTAAGGAGTTAAAGAAAGTTTGGATAATTGCAAATGATTTAAAACGAGCAAGAGTCAATGTAACAGCTGATATATACATATTATTATTAAAAGCATGTTATCTCACCCAGAAACTGGAAATAACTGATGTTGCTAATAATTTGTTCATTGAAGCAAACAAAACGATAAATTTATCAGCCAGCGAGTTTAGGAGTTTAACTGTTAATCTTTTAATGTCCTACCATTCTTGTAATGACTTTACCAATTTGCTTGTTCTTAAAATGTTATGGCAGGACTACATATCCAGTAGGATAACAGACAAAAAAATTATTTCATTATACCATTCGGCCTACTTAAATGTATTGTTAAACACACAGCAGAACCAATTAGCAATTGATCAGATGGAAACGTTCTATAGTGAAGTTTCAGGAGAAGTTGACCTTGACTTACTCACTTCCCTTCCATTAACTAGGTTGCTTAATGTTCTTGTCTCCAATAAAGACTGTGATTCTTTAGTTAAGTGGATTAGAATTATAGTGGGTTATGAAAATAAGACCAAAGCAGAATCAAGCATTTTACAACAAGAAGATTGGGACAGATATCTCAATACTGGATTGTCCCTTAATCATTATGAATTGGTAAAGCTAATTTATGACAAATATATAATGAGAGATTATGATAATGCATCCATAACCACAGAGAAAGCTTTGTTTGAGGATACTTCTTACAACACTTCCTTTTTCAACTCTATTACCGATGAAGAGGTTTTTCAGATTTTGCATACTTTATCTTCTAATGGAGACGTTAACCTGACGTTATCCTTTATTGAATCCCATTATATCCATAAAGCGTTGAAAGGGGAAAAGGCATTGACAAAGGAGTTGCGGGTCAAGATAATAGAGGCTTATTGCTATCACACAGTTTCTCTTAACGAAATATCTGAGGAAAATGGTGACGATGAAAGTATCAAAAGGATATTGGAGATAATCAACGAATTAACTCTAAGAGAAAAACAAGAGGATTATACACTTAACTATAGAGATATTTCTGAGTGTATGTCATTTAAGTTCTTAAATTACAGGATAAACGATGATTCTCTTATGAACGATCTTCTAACAAGAACTAGAGCTTCAGCAACCGAAGACAAAAATGTAAGTACAACAATTAACTCACAGACTTTAACACTAGAAAACTCCGCTACGGGTAATATTTTGGCGAATGTTTCTGCTCTCACTAAATTTCTTACAATTCATTTGAGATACTTGAATCAGGGAGCCTTTACAAAGGAAACTATACCGTTATTTTTGAATTGTGTCTTGAACCACATTAACCTTTATCAAAACTTCACTGGTATAACGAGAGTATTACTTTTGGCTCGTAATGAAAACCCAAATTTTATCTCAGAATGGCTAGATGACGATCTGCTTGATATTATCTTGAATGCAATGATTAATTCACCAGGAGCAAAAATATGTACTATTGTTGTATTCGAGTACCTTTCTCGGAATGAAAGATTGACTCATGATCGTTTTGCATGCTTATTTGCAGCGGTGATGAAAGGAAATATTGAAAATTTCTTCGAATTTTATATGTACCATTATCTTCAAAGCTATAATGGAACAATATCACCATCTGTCTATAAAGTATTGAATGAAATCAATTTGCTGGATATTGAAGCGGACAGCTCATTGCATATATTAATTGAAAAATGCTCAAAGTTAGTAACTGGTGATGAATCCGCCAATAATTTCGACGTTGATAAATTTTGGGAAGAACATCATCTTTGCAAAGAGCTGTCTACACTATTAAACCAGCAAGAATTGCCAGGCAAACGAAAATACATCAAATCAGTAGATTTAAGGGATTCGGAGTATTTAAGGTATATATTTGGGTAATGAGACTTTCTTTAATGCATAAATAAACTAAGTGACTAATATTCGTATAATTGAACTGCAGCTTCCAAGTCCTGAGCGCTGATTTCCACAGGTTTTTTCTGCTTCGCTCCTTTGTTGCTATTTCTATGTTTCATAATCTCGATTAAACTTCTGTCTGCATCATCTCTATGACTAAAGTTTGCCTTTGGCAGCATATCAGCATCGTAATTTATACTTGAGAACGAAAGCGAAGCACTAAATGTCGAGCCTAACATTGTCGAATCAACAGCCATTCTCATGATATTATCAGCGTGACATGCTAGATGATCATAATCAGATTCGTCAGCATCAAATGCTCTAGCAGATTTCTTGACAGCTTTACCAAAAGCCAACGATTTTTTCTTCGATACAGTTTTCTGATGAAGCTGATTCATATTGACCTCTTTCAAAATAGAAACCGGTGTTGATTGTTGAAGAGAATCTGAGTTTCTAGATGCTGTGGGTGAGGATGACAGAATGATTTTATTAAATGTTGGAGTGTTTCCTCCTTTAGGATGAGATGTAAGATGATCTTGGCATTTCTTGTTGACTTGCATTCCTGTAGTTCCGTCTTGCTGGTTGTGAATTTTCTCGGGAAGGTTTTCTTCGTTCTCTTCTTCGAAATTCCTAGCATTTGACAATTTCATCTTATAATTAGCAATGACATCTTTATGCTCTGCCAACATCTCTTCCAAAGGATTGTCGATTTCAGGAACATCTTCTGCAGAGTAATACTTTCCTAA
This sequence comes from Priceomyces castillae, assembly GCA_030574375.1. NCBI lineage: Eukaryota > Fungi > Ascomycota > Pichiomycetes > Serinales > Debaryomycetaceae > Priceomyces > Priceomyces castillae. The sequence continues at coordinate 612,939 of JAJMEX010000002.1, forward strand.
TGGTCTCGAAGAATATTTGGGGGTTTGCATACTTGGTATCTCTGGTAATGCCAATTTATTATTTAAGGTATCATCTCTGAGTCTCAATGCATTGGTTTCGTCAATGGGGTTCGGATAATTGTAACCTAAACACACAGATGGGTGCACATTATATGGAGCCGATTTCATTATTGTAGCAACCTTTGAAATTTTGGCAATTTAAAGTAAGAACATTCAATACTTTAAATGAAATAAATCACAAGAAGCCTAAAAAGTTAAATAGGATACTCATTATGGCTATACAAATTAATTATATATTAAATTAGAGATCCTATTTCGGTTATCTAATTATTTGTATTTATATTTTGGCTTAATTTAGATGGCTGCTAATTCGAATGAAATGTCGCATGAAAAACCTGAGACATTTTCAGAAATCATGAATCTCAGATCTAAGTTACACAAAGGAGACATCTTAGAGATTAAAGCTAAATGGTTGGAGTCATGATCATTGTGGGTATCACACTCGAAATGCTACATTAAATTGTTTCAGATAATCTCATATAAGCTTTATATACATATTTGACTTTATATTCACGTATATACAAAAATGGTGTAGGTATTAATGTCAAGTTTTAGTATTTCTGAGTCCTACGGTTAGCCTGCTGACAGTATTAGAGGATTTCAGAATTAACATTGTTTTGATTCAGTCCAACTAACGCTCAGATAATCCAAATGTATGATGTTTGTGATGAAGTCGTCGTTTTGTATCATAGTTACCGTAAAAATTAATATAGATCGAGCACAGTATCGAATCCGCCATATTTTACCCTTAATGGTTGGTCGACCATAATCAAGACCTTAACCAGTATGATGTAGATGCAGTAGAATTCCTATCATATCATTCATAAGACAGATTCTGTTTAAAATCTTTCCCTTAGAACATGATAGAAATATTTCATTTGAAGTTAAGCATTGAGGGCTCCTTATAGGTTGTCAGCATTTTGTCTTTTAGCTAATTTCTCTTCAATGACAGATTCATTACCATGCATACTATCCACTGGACATGGAATTAGAGAGTTTGCTCCAACTAATGCTACGCAAATTGCGAAAGTTGAGCTAAACAATGAGCTGGTGAGCTTGTTTCTTTGAGTTGCCCTTATACCTGCAAACATTATGAATTCCTATCACACAAATGTTGAATGGGATGATGTGTATTTATGAGACAATATGAAAGGAAGATAAGCGTTCTGCAACCTGAATTAGAAAGTTATTTTACCTCGTTCTCGTGTTTAGGTTTAGTTATTCATTAATGTTAACATTAAATTTTCAACCATCACTAGGCACGTGATTTTTTCGCTTTACACCAATGACAGGCTCTCTAATGAATATATATATTTAAATCAGCCTCATGAGCACAATTAAGTTCAAATGGAAGGTTTAATTCATAAATATAGTCTTAATTCATTTATTTTGAGAGCATGTGCATTTATCTATAATAATCATACATAGATTTCTTATACCTGGCACATAATGATTTTAGCCATATAGATATAAAGAAATTGCGCATAAGAGATTCCGCTCGGTAAGATACTCATAGTCCGAAAAACAACAAATAATTTGCAGTACCAAAATATATGTTACTAGGATTATCAGCGAAGAGATTATTACTTTACCCATATTACTTAGCAAATGACGATCGCTTGCTACGATACAATTATAAAAAAAGGATAGTAATAATGAACTTTTATACATATTTATTAGCCTATTAATTCCCATCATATATACAAGTTTAGGTTGCAGCATCTTAACATGACAAAAACACCTATAGAGGCTCCGGGCTTTCAAAGCAAGCTGCGGATTACCTATGCAATTGCATAAAGTTGATATTGAACAAAAATATCATTTTGAACTCTTTTAGATTACTTTATTAAGAACACACTCTATTAAGAACACTCTACTCAGAACACCCTATTAAGAACACTCTATTAAGAATACTCTATTAAAAATATTCTGTTCAAATCATTGTATTTAGATTGCTCTGTCTAGAGCAATCACATTTGATCTTATGATAATATTCATTTGCTCATTCGTAAACTTTATTCAACTCTTTTCCTTTTATTAATTCAAATCCTGGTTTGAATTTTCTTTCACTAGCCAACTCGGTTATTGATTTAGGCTCATCAACTAAGGCAATCTTTACAAGTTCCTTAACTGCTGCAATCCTATGTGCTGTGGATGGAGAAACTTTTTGAAAAACAGTTTGATGTCTTCTTTTCAAGCCAAGTGCTTGTATATTCTTTCTCACACTTGGTGGCATTCCTATAGTGGAACGAACCTGGGTGATTTTGTAAAACATATTTTTAGCAGGTACAGACATCGTGACCATATAGACTTTGTTAGTACACTCTATCGTGTGTAGCCTTCTATCAATAGTGTTTCTATACTCGATGAAAAAAGAGAGAAAAGTTCGTATAAAATTAGCGACATAGAACACGATATTTGAAAATGTCGTTTAAATAAGTTTACTGCTAATTATGATCTGGGTGTGTAATATGTATTATTAAATAGAATATTTGCTAGTGTAATATGGATGACCCCAAAGAGCAGGATGTTGCTAAGAGGAGTGTACAATTAACGAATGAAATCAAAACAAATGTTCATGATCTCATTGCCTTGGCAAGAAATAAAACATTATTTCCCAGAGACAAGCAAGATCGGTATATGCAACTTATAAAAAATCTACGTGTTACTATTGATGAATTTGAAGTATCTCCAAAACTTTTAGATCCTATTATAGGCGATGTAATTGGAATTTTATCCCATGAGTATCTTCTGTTACATACTGAAGAATCCTCCAGTATTTACACGAATGGATTTGCAGAAGTGATCTACGAACTTTCTAAGATTAGAGGATTTAAGTTCGTAATTAATTATTTCTCAACGGATGTATATATTCTTCCAAAGCTCATATCACTTTCCAGCTCATTGACTAATGACAATGAAGTTTTCTTGGTTTTGTCATGGCTTTCTAATCTACTGTTAGTGCCATTTCCTTTGAAAAGAATAGATGAAAACTTGCCTCAAAATCTAATTGACATTGGACTTTTCCATGCACTAAACCATGCTACAGTTTCTAAGACCCAATTGATAGCTTCTATTTTAGTCTCAAGGTTGATAACGAGACCCGATTTATTGAAGGAAGGCTATTTAAGTAGATATTTGGAGCTGACTATTGGGCCACAGCTCCATCATGCAGATGGATTTGATGGTACATTAAGTTTAGGGCACTTGATAATATTGAATAAGACTATCAAAAGAGTTCCAGAGGATGAAATAATAAACTATTGTCCAACAATTTATGGTTTCATAAGTTGGAATCTAGCGAATCTAAGATACCAAGAAGAAAATCCTAAAAGCATTGTCATCAATAATTCCGGACTTTTTTACATGATCAAGATATTGGGGAAGTTGGCAGTTATTTATATAAAGAAAGGGGAGTACACAGCAGTCACGACGATAATTAATAACTTATTAGTTGATATTTTGGAACTAATGCCACATAAAATTGATTCCTTGTTGAGATACTCTTTAGCCAAATCTCTCAGCTTGATATGCGATGCCTTATCGGTACACGCAATCAACTATCATAATCAAGTTATAATGTACATATTAAAACAGTTGAATGTTGATAGCAACGAGAATCCGAATTTGAATTCCTTGAAAGATTTTGAAATGAGTCTAGTATCGATACCAAAGCTTCATACAACTTTATTATTCTTGGGTTATTTGTCCTTACAGAAGAAGTTTCCCATTAATCTTGTCCCTTCCGTTTTTAGTCTTGTTCATAAGACTTTGTTCTTTGAAAGAAAGAGAATGTCTACAACATTGGGGAGCCAGATTAGAGACTCATCTTGCTTTGTAATTTGGGCTTTGAGTAAGATGATGACACAGAAGACAGTCAGATACTATATGGAATTGAACCCAACTATGTTGGGTGACATATTTTTTGATTTGATCAGAGTTTGTATATTCGACAATGATTTGATAGTAAGGAGATGTGGTATTGCAGTTATCCAAGAATTTATAGGAAGATTTGGCCTGGTATTATTCGAATCTGTACTGAACGATAGGAATAGTGTTGGTGAAGTGATAATAAATATAACTGAGCTATTTAATCCTCAAAGCGTATCTACTATTGATGATTCTTTCAAATTAATAGATTATTTAACTGCATTGGGTTTTAATAGGAATTTCTTCGTCACTCATTTGGTTAATAATCTCAAAAACGAGTCTGCAACATTTCGAATCAAGAAATTGAATGCAAAGTATTTGCGACACGTATTGCTGTTACCCGTGACTGCTGATCTTAACATACAGGTCCAAGATAATATGTTATGGACAGTGGATAGTGTTCAAGATAACCTAATGACAAATAATGCAATTTATGCATTTTGCGAAGTATCATATTTATCACAATATAATGAAACGAGCAAAGCCTATCTATTTCAAATTTTGGATGAATTCTCCTTTAATTATCACACTGATAGTACCGAAAAAGGTGCGATATATGTGAAGAGCTTAATTATTCTTCTTGATATGGCAATTTCAATCCCAGATAATTATCTCAATGTTTTATTTAACATAATACGATTGCAGGACAGCGACGGCCTAAGTGATGAGTTGAAAGAGTTATTCCAAAGATTATCTGTTATTGATTTCTTTCTCGATGAAAAACAGTTCAAGAAGCTACAAAATTGTTTAAAGGGAGGGAATGTCACTTCAAAGTGTATTTTCGATTATCCTGGTTACTCCACAACTCAGGTTAATCTATTAGCTGGTTTAACCTCTGCCCATGAAATTAACTGTGAAACACGGTGCCAGATGATAGAATCTCTATCTGCAAACTTCAAGAGATTCAAATTCGAGCTGAAGACAATATATTCTTTGATCGCACAATTGGATGATTATACCATCACAAGCCAAGGTGATGTGGGATCAAAGGTGAGGCTATCAACTATCAACTTAATTCAACTGAATTTAGAAAGCTTTAAAGAATTTATCTTTGATATTGAAATCCATTTGATAAGGCTTTCTGGAGAATTGATAGATAAACTAAGACTTGCTGCATTTTCATTATTGCTGCAAATTAAGGCAGTAGATGTAAACTATGTGAAAGATGATTGGAATGGATATTTCTCACGTCTTTTTGTCTTCTACAAGGATCATGTACTCAACAATATCGACGAAGCCTCTGAAATTTTATCAGCCACTTTCTGGAAGGGTCTTAGTTACACCATCGGAGCCACCACAGGGGCTGCTGATGTGTTGAATGCGTCACTCAATCAAATGGCACTTTTTCTTGATTCCTTAGATGACACTCAAAAAGAGTCTATTTTTTTGACCTACTTAGGCTTATTAAAAGCTCCTTCTGGAAATCAGATGAAAACTTTGAGTTCTAGAGACCTAAAAGGATATTTGGGTGCATTGAACTTATTTGTGAAAATATTTGAAGGAAACATACCGTATCCACCCGACTTCAACTATAAAGCTTTGTATGTGCGTACTTACAATTTACTGATAAACACAGCGAATACAACAAGAATTGGTCTTTGCTTAAAAATATTTAAGCATTTGTCTTTTGACGAAAGAGTACCAGTTCCAACCCGTATCGACGCTAGAAAGAGAGTTGTATTGGTGGCTTGCAGTCACAAATTAGCCACTGCCAGAATCATGGGCAGTAAGTGCCTTTTTGAAATTCTTATAGAACTAAGTCCATCAGAATTGACTTCATTCCAGCTTCTAGACAATATTACATGGGATAGTTCTCCACAAGAACTCAAAAAGTATCACCAGCAATTAGAATATATATTCTCAAACCTATAGACTTATAAAACGAAGCATCTCATCATGAATAAATGTTAAAAGTAATCGACCAAAAATCAAAACTAATACGGAATTGAGTTCATTGAACAGAAACCATCACCATACATGTACGATAGCTGATGCAGCCAGCTGTAAGAAACCGGACATAGTACAGTGGATCAGATCAACACACAAAATGGCGTATTAATGCACTCAAGCTGATATCAGTTAGAGTGATACAACCAAATTGTCAGAAGACCTGTGGTAGGCTTCTTCCCTAATTAACCCAGCTAACGCCTTATTTTGTAAACCTTCTTCATCTGCATTGGCATCACTATCTCTTCTAGTGTTATCAATCTCAACATCTTCTCTCTTATTATCTTGCGCGTTATCGTCCTTGCCACCTCGGTCAAAGTAAGAATCACCACCATGCTCCCTTTGAGGAGTCAATGGGGTCTGATTGAAGATGTCTAACGTTTCGTAAACCATGGTATGAGTATTATAAGTATGAATATTTCTTTAAAAATGTGGGTTTTTAGCTGTTCTCTTATGGTCTGCGACTTTCATACCTTTTATATGGGACAATTGTCACAGATACAATACTGATACCGATAGGATTTGCGGGGTGATCTAAATTGTGGAGACTGACTGCAGTACTGGCAACCAGTGGTGCGCTCTCATCCCCTTATCCGCCACGGTGATGTCATGTACGCATGATTCTCCCCTTTCATGATTATATATACGCTGTAAAATTGCAGGATCATGTGGTAATTCCCGTGATCACGATAACAAACTGTACATACACGACTGATACGGTAACAATCAATTCTTATCATGACAGAATAATTGCTCAATATCCCACGGTAAAATAATAGGGGAGATAACTAGCTATTATGTCACTAGTTTTGATGCAGGAATATTGTAATTTTGGCAGTATCATGCTTAGCGTTATAAACTTAGTGGCAAGAAAGAATGTACCAAAACTGAGGAAATGGCAAAGGTGTGGTGCCCTAAGAGGTTGATGTTCTCAGTAAGGGACTAACTGATGATGTTCTAATAATGAATATTGTTTATTGCGGAGTTAATCCTTTGTATAGGGCTTGGTTCTTGTATTGTTGGGACACTTGTTCTAATAACAGGGCCCGTGGGTTTTGTGTAACTTTTGAAATCCCCACAAAATACAGATATATAGCCGGAGTGTAATCATACAAGCTATGAGTAACTAAAGTATTCAATTCAATAATACCTATAATTTAGGAATAATATGAAGTGGGATACTTTTCAGTATGAGGAGGGACTACCTCACTTGCCTGTTCCGCTGCTTGAATCTACTACGACACAGCTCTTAGCAGCATTGAAACCATTGCTCTCTACTGAAGAATACTCCGAACTTCTAGAAGAGTCCAAGAGATTTGTGAGTGATGACTTGATAAATCTCTTGCAACAGCATCTTATTGCAGCATCACAAAATCCGACACATTCTTGTTACTTGAATAGTATCAATGATGAAACAAATCCAGGTATTTACGGAGAATTGAGAGGTGACATATTACCAAGAAATCCTTACCTTATATTGGAAGAAGATCCATATTCAAAGACTTTAACTCCCCCTAATCAGGCCCAGAGAGCTTCTAATCTCATAAATTCGTCCTTGAAATTCATCGTGAGTCTCAGAAATGGTACTTTGAAGCCAGATTTAACTCCGAAAAATGGCCATCCTTTGACCATGAGATCATACTTGAACCTTTTTGGAACTACTAGGGTGCCTGATTTGAATGATAAGTATGACCATCATACTACTATCCGCAAATATAAGCACCTCAATGATTCCAGGCATATCATTATTATATGTAATAATCAATACTTTAAACTAGAAGTGTTGACTTTATATACAGCTGAGGATGAAGCAGATACAAAGTCCAAACATAAGATATGGTTCAGTGATCATGAATTGTCGATAATATTGTTGACGATAATTGAGCGTGCAAATAGCGTTGATCAAGTGGATTTAATCAATGATTCTATTGGTTCCTTAACTACTCAATCTTTTAACTATTGGAGGCTTGGTAGACTTGAGTTGGCGAAATCCAACCAAGAAAACCTAAGGATAATTGATGACGCCTTATTTGTCGTTGTATTAGATTCAAGGAATTCACCGGTTACTGACCAAGAGAAGACATCGATTCTTTCTCATGGTTCTTCAGAACTTTATCCAGGTACAAATATTCAGATCGGGTCCTGTACTTCAAGATGGTACGACAAGCTTCAACTTATAGTGACAAAAAATGCTGTTGCTGCTGTTGTATGGGAGTCTGCATCTATGGATAGTACTGCAATATTACGCTTTATCAGTGATATTTATACGGACCTGATTTTGAAGTTAGCCAAAAACATTAATGGATCTGAGTACACACTTTTTGATATCAATATATCTTTTGTTTCTGCAAATGGAAACATTCATAAACCCGGGTGTTCTCAACTCAAGTTTAACAGAACTCCTGAGTTACTGAATCTTGTTCATTTATCTGAAACAAGGTTGACTGATATTATTAACCAACATGAATATGAGACCCTAAATCTAAAATTGGAGACGAGCTTTATCAAGGAGTTTTCAATTGACTCGATGCTACAAGTATGTTTTCAACTTGCATACTATTCATTGTATGGGAAAATAGTGAATACATTAGAACCCATCACAACAAGAAGGTTTCGTGATGCCAGGACAGAGCTAATCCCCATTCAAAACGATGCAATTGCCGAATTGCTGAAGTTCTTCATTACCAATTCAGATTCTAAGACTAAGTGGGAAATGTTTGTTGAATGTTGCAATAATCACAAGAAGCAGTACCTTGATGCCATGGCTGGGAAAGGATTTGAAAGACACTTCATGTCATTGGTGCATATCTTAAAACGACCCCATGCTGTTCAATATTTGAATAATTTAAATAAAACTTTACCACAAATTCCATCATTGTTAGAGTTAGACAGCCTGCAACTTCCATTGATATCAAACCCAGTCATTGAAAAACTTATAGCACCAGAGTTACTTATCTCAAACTGTGGGAATAATGCTCTACACCTTTTTGGTATACCACCTGCAATTGACCAGGGATTTGGAATTGGCTACATCATACACAAAGACAAGGTTGTAATTACTGCATCTTCAAAGTATAGGCAAACTAAGCGTCTATTGGACACCTTCAGACAAGTAATTACTGAAATTAAAGTTCTCTTGAAAGAAAATACCAATGCTCTCCATTTGCTAAATGATTCAGATGCTAGGAAAAGAGAAATCAAACAGTTTGAAAAAGAAGGCAAATTACAAGCCATTGACACAGAGGGTGCACTGAAGAGACATCCAATTCCACTAGCAATAAGTGTACATGATGATCCTATTCCATTTGGGAAACCTAAAGATGAAACTGGCACTTCAGATTCAGATGATAGTCCATCTAAAAGTACTTATGATCTTTTGGGTGGTTATGGGTACTTCGATTTTGGTGAAATGGGCCAAAGATCTGAAAATTTATCTAGAACTGAGTCTTATTTGAATTCTCACTCAAACAATAGCTCTGCATTGAACTCTAGGCATCACTCTTCTTCGAACCTCTTGAAGTTGTCTAAAGCGCATATGGCGGATCACCACCAAAAGTTTGGCTTATCATTATCTGAAAGAATTAGAGATAAGTTATCCATGAGTGAAGATTCAGTGAATGCTCCAATTTCTGAAGAATCAAGTGAAGAAAGTAATGCTGAAAAACGGCCAAAGTGCGTAATTGGAAGAGAACTAAGATTTTAGTATATATTTAAATAGGTTGCAAATTATGCGTGTACTTGTCAAATTGTGTAGATGATCTTGATCGATTTAGTTAATAATCGATTAGTAGTAGTATCTCTAAGAAGCAGCGTTGTATCTGACAAATTTTGTAATGCCTCTTCCAATAGCCGGAATTGCACCCTTGTCAAGGTCTATCATTAGAATAAGTGGTCTTGATGCCACGAAGTTCTTAAATGGGTTGGTTACGACGAGACTATTACCTAACGTTGTGAAGAAGAAAGAACATACCGTTAGCGAACAGAAACATACAGAGCTTTCATCGGTTATAGATATAAATAAAAACTGGGGGATTATGCATGAGGATATATTTGATCCAGAAGAAAATATTTTTATTAGTAGAGGGGGTATCAACTCTATGTTTCTTAACTCCAAGGGAAGAATTGTTACTGATACATTTTTATATCCTGAGCCATTTCATAATCTGGATGATAAAACAGATGAATTAATGAAAGAAACGAGTTACTTAATCGAGGTTGATCACTCACTCTCCAAGCAACTAATGATGATGCTCAGACTACATAAACTTGGTGCTAAAGTTAATATACTGCAGGAGGAATCATTGTACTCTTATTATTACTATAATGATACGATGGAGTTCGATGAATGGTTGGAGGATTTCCAAGAAAAACATTTAAGAACACACAATCCTACAGATGCATTACTCAAATCTAATCGTTTTATGAAAAGTGGAGATATGTTCAACCTGTCTTTTGCTTCAAAAATTGTTGGATTTGCTATTGATAACAGAATTCCTAACTTTGGCGTGAAAGTAATACTTAATAGGCCATTAAGTGCTAATAAAGATGAATCGAGGTCTCTGGTTTCCTTACATGACTTATTCTCTGATTCTTTCGAAGAGAAATTCACTGTACCCCTTTGTAATGAAGAAGATATCATACGAAGAAGATATGCAAATGGTTTGTTTGAGATACAGGATGCCCACAGGGGTACATCACTTCTACCATTCGAAACAAACCTTGATTATACAAACGGATTATCTTTGGACAAGGGCTGTTATGTGGGACAAGAACTCACTATTCGTACCTATAATAACGGAACTATCCGTAAGAGAATAGTGCCAGTGCAATTCTTTCAGCTAGATGACCAAGCGCCTGAAAGAGTAATCACACTGAATTTCATAGAGGTGACACCTAATGACCCAGTGGTTAATTCTCTAAAAGAAATAAGTCTATCAACTGTATCTAAAATGAATATTTCTCCTTTACAAGAAACCAATCCAGAAAAAACGGAGGAATCCAAGGCACTTTCTCCAAGCCCTTTTGCATCATCTCCTTTCGATAGTGAAAGAAAGCCTATCCGTAAGAGAATTACATCCCTGGGAAAATTTCTTTCTTTTAAAGATAACACTGGTTTCATGCTTATTTCACTACTGGAAATAAAACACAACCATCTCTTTAAAATGGAAATCCCAAGTATTGAAGAAGGGGGCAGCAAAGTTGTGGGATGTAAGGTGTTCATCCCTGATTGGTGGCCAAACCAAGAAGAACAATAATAATAATAATAATAATCATTATAATCATTAAAATTATATTAATTGAAAAGTTCGTGATATGTATGAATTAAGAATCTATTTATATGAAAAGATTGCATACACAAAGAAAATATTGTTATACACTAGTTTAGAAATCGATGCATTATTAATTAAACATACATCTATAGAATACCACTTGACTGTTGATCAAATAGTTTACTAACATTTTCTTTTTGTCAAATATCATAGTGAATTGAATTATTATACGAGAAACGTGCCTTACTGCAGGCCTTTAATGTCTTCTAACTCTTTTTTCAAGTCTCTGATATATTTTGAAGCCAATTCCACAGTAGTGGCCTTGGATGGGATTGACACTTGATCATGATATGACTGAGGAACCAAAGTGGCTAGTTCACTAACAGCCATGTTCATCCTAATTCTTCTTCCCTGCTCAGCTATTTTATGAGATGCCTTTTTGGTTGCTGGCTTTTCGTACTTGGATTTAGATGTGACAGTTGATTTCTGTTCAGCTATTACTGGTGAAGCTTCACTGGAAGAAGAAGACTTTGGAAGAATTTTATTAGAGTAAGACCTTCTGCTTGAGCTCCTAGTTCTCCCTTCGGTAGCAGGGAGTTCATTCGAGTCATCATCAAATTGTTCAGCCAACCTGCCCATGGTGAATCCCATTAAAGCTGGTCCCTCTCCGTTTGATTGGATTATTTCTACTCTTTTACCCAGAGGTGGAAGCATGGAGTTAGTTCCTTCATATTTTGACAGCTCAATGCTTGACTCTGGTAATCTTTCAAACGGTGATGAAGTTGATGAAGATCTCCGTTGACTTCTGGTCTTTAAAACAGGAGATTGCTTCGCTCTTGATCCTTCATTTGGTTGCATTATGGGTGTACCATGAGGGGTTCTGCGCTTATGCGCAGTTGTTGGCTCTTCGTTAGGACCATAAACAATAGATGAAGTCCTTCTCTTCTTGTCTCCTTCTGCTCCTAGAGCTGGTGATGTCAATGGTTCAAATGTAGCCTGAACTGGTGCAGAATATTGATTTTTGTTCATGTTAACCTGTGAGTCCAACGGCGTAACGGCTGGTGATACCAATGGAGAAAATACAGCATCGGGTCTTACATGCTGTGTTCTTTGGTGAAAAGAATCTGAAGATTTAGAAGCCTGTTGCTTGTGGTAATAATGTTGATTATTGTAAGACTTTTCGTTTTGCCCAGGTAGCACTGGAGACAAAAACATTTTATTATTGGAGTCCTTCAGGATGTTGCTAATATATTTGTTTCCAGCAATCATATTGGGTGTTGTTGGAGGAAGATGTGAAGGGGGAAAAGCTGATGATTGGTTATTATCATGGCCATTCTCATCAAAGTTTAAATCCTCTGGAAGCATGAAATTAATGTTATCCAATTGAAATTCATATTGATCGTCAGCAGATTGTTCTCTGGAGACAGGATTGTTACTATTATTGCTGTTGGTCACAGGTGTATGGTGACTACTATGGGTGCTAGCACTTGTATCATTCTCATATAAATTGTGTTCAAGATGATGTAAAAAAATATTATCACTACCAAAGTTCTTGTTGGATTCGTGCATAGTTCCTACTGATGAGATTCCATTCTCATGATTAGTTTCCTCTTGACCACCTTCATTGAGTACACGGAAATATCCTACGTGGTCTCCTTTCTGGTCCTCGGCTCGTAAGCTTGTCCAATCACTCTGATCCATATCCTGTCCTTGCTGTATGACCAACAAAAAGGTAGGCTGGGTTTCTATCTGAATGCTAAAGTTGATGAATTTGCTCTTCTAGCAGCTAAGTCTTCGTAATGCCCTTTATATATTTCTGTTGGGCCTCGCGTGCTCTGATGATCCAAAAGAGATAGACTGCTAATGCTGTACAGTTTTGAGAACAGCTGAGTTACCTGTTTATTATCTATCTTTTCTCAAAGTTGACTTACTAAGTATCTTTGTCAATTCTTACTCCACAAACGTAGTTACTTGTAAGAAAATTTCCAAGGCCTTGATCTTTTATGAATGCTCCGTAATAGCGTATTTTAATGGCTAGTACTGCACAATGTTTACTTATCTTTTATCAGACCGTCAGTAGTCTGGCGCTAAGCACTATATTACCTTTGGAAATTGGTGTCAGTAAAATAAAAGTTTCGTCAATTGTCAGATTCTAGCTCAAATTTGTATGTTACAGCACTTTAAACCTTTATTCGCTATTTTCATGAGCTTCACCAGTGTGATTTATGTCCCCACGTGGGTATGATCGTAGGTTTATAGCACTTTATACTTTGTGTCATTTCCTTTTTGATAATGATACAGAAGTCGTGTGACCCGGGCACTAATTTTGGTAGTTATATTATACTTATATACAGTGTACAGTCTAAAGAACATTAGGGAATCAAATAGTGGTAAAAAAATAGATAATCGTCGCGCCTCAGCGGAATCTACTTGCGGTAATGATTCCACTAATGAGCTTGAAGCCCAGTAGATTAAAGACAATGAATGTCGCACTTGCGTGTCGAATGTCGCATACTATAGATCGGTTTTAACAATATCAACGGTATTAGACTTCAACCGGTACAGGCAGTGGGTCATTTATCACTTCCCTTCTTCCAGAACTCGGGGACTTTATGATAGGGTTGCTTACGCTCTTGACTTTGTTAATGCGTTCTCCACGAACTATCTTTTCCATTTCATCTTTAGTCAAAGTCTCATATTCAATCAAACCCTCAGCCAATCTCTTCAACTCAGTTTTCCGCTCTGTAAGTAACTTACGTGTCCTACTTTCAGATTCCAATAAGTAATCTCTGACCTCATTATCGGCCATATCTCTGATTTTAGACGACCATGATTCCCAATCATCTGAGAGCCTGACAGGCCCTATTTTTTCACTCATACCGTATGATGTAACCATAGCTCTAGCTACACTAGTGGCATTTGCTAAGTCAGAGGCACAACCACTGGTAACATTTTCTGGGCCATGAATCATTTCCTCGGCGATCTTACCACCCATACAAACGTCCAATCTTGCAAAGCACTCCTTTTTGGTCATATCTACCTTATCCATTTCAGGAAGCTGGAAGGTAATACCCAATGCTCTTCCTCTAGGAAGAATTGTAGCCTTATAAAGAGGAGTGGCACCAGCAGAGTACATTGCCATGATGGCATGACCAGCTTCGTGGTATGCGGTATTTTGTCTAGTTTCTTCTGTCATTACCATCTTCTCTTTAGCGGCACCCATCAAAATCTTATCCTTAGCCCATTCGAAATGGCTCATATCCACAGCAGGTGCAGAAAGCTGTGAAGCATGAACTGCTGCCTGATTAACTAAATTCATAAGTTCGGCACCAGAAAGTCCTGGAGTACCTCTTGCAATAACAGAAGGATCTACACTTTCTGCAGTTTCAACATTCTCCATATGGTGCTTCAAGATATCAATACGACCACGAACATCTGGTAAGTCGACCACAACTTCCTTGTCGAATCTTCCTGGTCTGGTCAAAGCCTTGTCGAGAGACTCAGGAAAGTTAGTAGCACCAATAATAATAATACCTTCTGTTTGGGAAAATCCATCCAACTCAACCAATAACTGGTTTAAGGTTTGCTTTGCGTATGCTTGATCTTTTGGGTTACGCTTACCTCCAATTGCATCCAACTCATCAATAAAGATAATTGCCGGAGACTTCTCTCTTGCCTGAGAAAACAATTCTCTGATTCTCTTTGCACCAACACCGACATAAAGTTCATCGAACTCGGAACCAGACATAAAGAAAAAAGGAACTTCCGCCTCTCCGGCAGTAGCTCTTGCAAGTAATGTTTTACCGGTACCTGGAGGTCCAGTCAATAAAACACCTTTAGGTAATTTACCTCCTAATCCGGTGAAACGAGATGGATCCTTCAAAAAGTCAACAATCTCTTCAAGCTCTGCTCTAGCTTCATCAACCCCACAAACGTCTTTGAACTTAACAGTAGACTTAGAAACGTCAACGGATTTATCAACAACTTCGGAATTCTTGAAAATCGTACCATTTTCAACCAAGTAGTTAAATGCATTAGTTGCACCATATGTCAATAAAGCGATGGGTATTAACCATTTAAGCCATTTTGACACCACAGTGAAAAAACTCTCAGATACGATAACATGCACAGGTTCGTACTTAGATCCAAATCCATGAGGCAATACACTGCTATTAGATGCAGTTAATTGTGTACCCAAGCTGCTAGCTACCTTTTCAGCCTTGCCTTTTTTGCCTATCTTGTTAAGAGCCTCAATATACAAATTAGTGGCCTCAGGAGAAGAAGCTATGCCTGGGGTCTCAAAACGCTGAACAACTATGTGAGGATAGTTATTGGCCATTAATGTCTTGTAAAACTCTACCTGAGCAACGCTGTTTTTGAGATCACTATTTGCTATTTGCTCTTGCTGCTGTAAGTGTTGAATCGTCGAGTTTGTTGCCAACATTCTGGAACCCATTATCGTCGGACACTGATGTGCCACCCGTGTTGTTTTCACATAAGGAAAACCACGGACACCGAGCCTTCCTGATGAACGGGAATGTATGTTCGTTAAACTCCTTACCCACGAATTCATCTGAATTAAAAACTCAAAATGAGTTACGATTACTCAGTCGAAGAAAATGGAGTCACTTGTTTTATGTAAATAGTTCCTTTGCTTGTAGTGGCGAGCACAATTTTTATAGACTATTCCAGAATATAATTGAGCGACCGTATCAAATCTCTAACTAAATATATACCTTTTATAAAAGATGTATTAACCATAAACCGTTAAGCTAAAACCCAGAAATTTGTAAATTATCATGCAATTCGTTTGCAGAAATTTGTAATTCGTGCTCGTTAGCTAAATGTAATAAACAAATGAAGCAGAAACTAGTGGAAATCTCTTTCCTTTGCTCAGGACGATATAAGGAACCAACAGATTTGCAAATATCTGCAAAGGTTTTTGTCTTGGTATCCTTGACATCCTGAGCTTCCTGGTTTTCTTTCTGATCCGCTTCCAAGATTTTTTCATTTTCATTATTTTCATCGGCCTCTATATTTGTTGGAGTTTCTTCCTTTATGGACTTAACTGAGTCTTCTTGTAAGTCCTCAACTTTCTTAATAGTGTCCCAAAGATTGTCCTTTAAAAGCTTTATATCTACTCTCTTTGCTACCTTGGAGAAATTCAAGATTTCAGGCCTAGCCTTGAATCCATCTGGTAAGTTTTGGGTTTGGGTTAGAGAGGGACCCTTATTTTCACTTCCGTCTTCGAGAGCATCATTAAAATCGATTGCCCCATAATCATCATCACCAAAATCATTATTGAAGTCTTCATATTCGGCTTGGTGAAAAGATGCAGCTAATCTATCTTGATCCTTCTCTTGTTCCTTGTTCTCATAGTGCTGTGCAAAGAAATTTTCGTCTGTTAAAGACTTGCCATCATCAGTCTTAGATTTCCTTCTTGTAAAACAAAGTATGGGCAAGTGTGGTTTAGTGAAAAGATTAGTCAACTTGGAAGATGAATAACATATGTCTTCAGGAAGTGCATTTTCATCAGAATTAGGATCGGTAGGATATTGTTTGGAAATGCTCGTTTGGTTCTTTGGTCCTTCAAAGATAACAGCTTCTATGTCCTCATCACTGTCATCTAAAAAGTTTATGACCGTTTGCTTTTTCTTACTTTTAGTAGGAGCATTTTCATCTAGTTGAACCTCTGGTTTTTTGGCATCTTCCTGGTTCAAGTTCTTAGATTTCTTTAATGCAGTGACCTTCCAATGTTCTGGACCTCTCCAATTTGCTTTTAGTCTTGAGTCAAAATAGACCATAAGATCTTTATCTAAAACTTCAGCAGATTGTGATTTGTCAACAACTGTTTCCGGTTCCTGGAATATTTGTTGAATTATACTCTGGTTCAAGTTGTCGACAGGGTCATTATCATTGTCATTAATATCATTATCGAAATCGTCATCATAGTCCCCGTAATCAAAGTTCCCATATACTTCCTCCTCCCTGTCAGCTTCTATCATGTTGGCAGGCTCAAATTGATTGTTGACATCATTTAAGATCGTTTTAGCCCTAGTAACATCACTCACTACAGCCTTGATTTGAGGCATAGAGGGAGAAATGACAGCATTTTCTAAACCACCATCATCTTCATCATTATTCCAGAGTAAAGCCTCTAGTCCTGAGAAATCGAGATCATATTTAGGTACTTGACTATTGAACACTTGATTTTCTTCTATGTCTCTAACTTGATTTGTAGTAGCATCAAATACAACTCTTCCTGTTGTATCTATATTCAACGTGTTCAATAACAAACTCTTGGCTCCACCCTCATCAAATTCTGCAAGAGCTTTCTTGAATAAAGGATCAATAGCCAATTCCTGTTCAAATTTCTTTAACCTCAAGGTATCAAACAGCACCAACGTTGACTCTACAATTCGATTAATCTTTCTCTTCTTTTTGCCATCAGTTTCTCCGCTCTCAGTTCCAGACTCATTCTCCTCTTCACCTTCTTCCTCAACAGCTTCTTCATCAGTATTTGTCCTGTTCTTAGCAAGTCCGCTTAAAAGTTTCCCTGTTTCGGTAGCAGCTGATTCAACTCTACTCAGGTAGATCTTCACACATCCATCTAATGTTGCTGACGCCCTTTGGAAATTAATGGTTTCACCATCTTTGATGACGTTTAAATCATGAAAATAATCAATCAAGGCAAATTGCCATGAGTTTTTTGACGTGATCTTGTTATCTGTCGAAAGCTTGATCCACTCTTCGAAGTTGGATAAGATGGTGTTTTTGTTTTCATCAAATCGTATGGCGTTTTCTTCACTAAAGCTGACATCTAAATCGTCATCGATTATGGACCGACTCACATGCCTGTTACTTGACATCACCCTGTGATTAGAAAGTATTCTATTACCAGATGGCAATCTTTTCGACATGATCCTGCCACTCATGCCATCTGAAATTGATCCAACCCGTCCAGAGGAGACTCTACTATGCCCATCTGTTAGTTTTCGATTCTTGGGCAAAACGTAAGAACTCATTCTGTTAATGGTACTACTACGCTTTTCTTATTTGGCCCTTAAATATTTGTATACTGTTAGCGTTTTCTTAGAGGCTTTACTGTTATTGATGGTTTGTTTATATTATTATATTTCTATTTTGCCATTACACATCTCTCTGTGTTTGTGTCACCTTCATTATATATAAATGCAGATGCAAAAATGGTGCTTATAATAGATAGATGTTATATGCCAGGCGTCTTGATGAATAGGACCCACTTCCGGTTTAATAATTTAAGTAGGTAACAAACTTTATCTATCTACGTTTGTTTTTGCTCTTGTTTCTATGTGTACCATTGATCCTATCAATATCTTTTTGTGATATTACCAAACCATTTCTAGTGGATTTACCAACAGAATTGATCTTGAGGCCTCTTTGGCGAACTCTATTTGATTTAGCCACACCAGTACCGAGTCTATCACTGGCTGCAGTGGAACCTTTTCCTGCGTCAATGTTTCGCAATTCACCCTTCTTAACTTTAGATAAGACGATACCAGCATTCCTGGATTCTTCCTCAAATCTGGCAACCTTCTCGGCTCTACTCTTGATCATTCCTTTTCTCATTGACATAGGCATACTTTCCAATTTCTTAGGAAGCCCTTTTGTAGATGAATTTGTGGAGGCAAGTTTTCTTATTCTCATATCCAACGCTCTTTTTCTTGCTTTACCGGTAGGAGCTTCAAAATCAATGGTTTGTAAGGTTAAGTCAGCACCTGAGTATTCTAAGTTACTTGATAATATATGGGACTCCTCAAGAAGTCTTTGTAATTTTAAGTCATTCTCCAAGTTATCGTTATCCTCTTTCTCTAGCTGTTCCTGCTGCTTCTTGGTAATTTTACTAGTCTCTGCTTGTTTCTTTGAAATTTCAGACAATGTTGGGGCCCTTCCTAGTCTTAAAAGCTTTCTGTCTGCCTTAGATGCCTGAGGCACAATTTGTGTACCAGAATTATCATTTAGCTTAAAAACCTTCGGAACCACAGTTTCTTCTTCCAGCTCGGATTTTTCTTGTTCTCCCAGGCTGCTATCCAGTTCCTCGTCATCATAGTTATCGCTCTCATCACTACGGGAGTCAAATCCTTCAAATTCACTAAGTTCATCTGAGATGCTTTCATTTTGGGTTGTATTTTTTATCTTGGACTTATCTTCAAATCCCATGTCTTCGAGTGACGTAAACTGAGCCTCAAAGTTCTTCCTCTGAAGCTCAAGAATCTTCATATACTCATCGTCATTACTCATTATCGGTTTCTATAATCAGATTCCAGTTTTATGATATTTTATGATATCTTCAGTATTTCGTACTATATGTAACTAAATTTTTTGATGATGATGATGAGACTGCGGCTCATCTACTATACATGTCCCAGATATCAAATTCGACATCTAGTATTCGCAGACTTAATAGTATATAAGGGACAGACACCATGACTAAATATAGAGGATGTATAGATATCCACTCCGGGAAGGTGAAGCAGATAGTTGGTGGAACTCTCACAAAAGACGATAATACTCAAGACAACTCCACTACTGAAAATTTCGTGTCAACGAAACCGTCATCTTATTATGCAAAATTGTACAAGGATTTTCATGTAAATGGCTGCCATGTCATCAAATTGGGAAGTAATCCTGCCAATGATGAAGCTGCTATCTTGGCTTGCCAAACTTGGCCACTTGGATTACAAATCGGTGGAGGTATAAATGATAGTAATGCACTTTTTTGGTTAGATGAACATAAAGCTTCACATGTAATTGTCACAAGTTGGCTCTTCCTGGATTTGGAAGGCAAAATGATATTTAACTGGGAAAAGTTGAAAAGAATTTCAAAATTGGTTAGAAAAGACAGGTTAATTGTTGATTTAAGTTGCCGTACTGTTATCCAAGACAGTGAGAAAAAATGGGTTGTTGCTATGAATAAGTGGCAAACTTTAACAGATGCTACTCTATCAGAAGAGTTCTTGAGAGAAGTCGCTCAATACTGTGATGAGTTTCTTATTCATGCCGCTGATGTGGAAGGTTTGTGCCGTGGGATCGACCAAGAGCTTGTTTCAGCGCTCGGTAAGTGGTGCCCAAGTGGGTTTGAAGGTAAGATTGTATACGCTGGCGGTGCCAACCTGACAAAAGACTTGGACTTAGTCAAACAGTTAAGTGATGGTAATGTCGATTTGACCTACGGAAGTGCTTTAGATATATTCGGAGGAAAACAGGTTAAATTTTTTGATTTGATAAGTTGGAATAAGTCTAATTAATTACCTAAAGAACTGTACATATTGATGTATAGATGTATTTATAATAGATGAACTATTTGCACATTATTTTACAGTCGTTTTTTTGTATTTTTATTTGAGTCAGGTCATTGTACATTAAAAGAAAAAAACTTCAGTTCCAGGAAGAGTTACCAAAGCCGTTATTTTCTTCGTATGGAGAATATCCCATACCACCAGGGGATCTACCATATGTCGTGAAACCACCACTCGTTGCATTGCTGGCTTCTATGCTGTCCTTGTTTAATTCCATGGAAATTCCAGCCAACTTCAATTGTAAAGTCTCAATACTCTTCAAAATAACTTCATTTGGTGGCAAGTTTCCGACAGTCTCAACATCAACGTAAAAGTTCGAAGGTTTAGCACTATAATCAAATGGCGCATCTGGGTCTGGGGCTTCTTCCCATTCGCAATTAGCGGATTTTGGCCACTCACTCTCTGCATCATTTTCGTACCAATAATCAGTATGTTTCAATTTATTCCATGGATCATATTCAAATCCTACTGCTGCACATGGAGACCATTTAGCATGTTCCTTGGCTATTCCTTTCTTTGCAATACATGTAATTCTTAATTCTTGATGTTTTCTTAATTTACAAATTAAAGGACCTTTCTTGTTGGCATCTCTTATGACAGGGTCTCCAAGCTTGGAGCCGTTGTGAAATTTGGCAAGGTCTGAAGCATACACAGACATAGTAGAGTCAGTATCACACTTCGCTGTAAGTTCTAACTTCACTGAACAGTTGGCACAATATTGGTCACACGTACAATCTCTAGAGTATGATAAATTATCAATACCTTCACTATTTAATGGCACCATACCCAATCTATGTGATATAAACTCATCTGCCAAAACCGATGTATTGACTTCTATCTCTACCAAGTCTATTGCCAATGTCGGTACTTCTGCCAACATGGTTCTCCTCAACGAATTAGCCATGGCCAAATCAACCTCTTTCAATATGAAATCCACATGATCCCTCTCCGTCTGTCTGATAGTGACCTGGACTCCTGAGTCTCCGCCTCGTTCCATACTCATGCTCCTTTTCTATATTGATTTAGTCAGCGTGCTATTGATAATATAATAACGAAAAATTCGACCGTTCTCAACTTTATCTTTGTGTATGTATTTGGCTACCTGCACATTAAGAAAATACATCTAGTTAATAATATAATGAATCAATAGAAACTTTCAACTACCAACAAACATTTCTACAACATGACAGCACTAAACGTGGACTTGCGATTCGAGCAGTCCTTTATGAAATCACTCTACTCATATGCTGGCAGAGGCAAACAAGAAGATATGCTAGCCAACTCGCTCACAGACTCGGATCTTCAAGAGGCTATTAATGGAATAGACAAAGAGGAAGAAAAACTATTGAATTCCCCAGAATTAGCACCATTACCACCGATTCTGTTTTCAATTGTTGCATATGCGGTCATAAAGGACCAGATTCTTCTGCCACTCATATATGGATTCCTCTGGTCAGGATTCCTAGTCTTATTTGCACCATTCAAAAGCTATATATACATGAAAGGAAGAGTATTTGGTCAAAGTGTAGCTAATTATATGGCTGGATTACTTCCACATCAGTCTTCTTTCGGTCGTCGTACATTTTGAACTGTCCACTTGTATTATATAACAGTATATGTATCGAATAAATGTCCATAGTTAGGTTATACCTGTGTATCACGTGTGGCACTGCCCTTCCCATCTTAATTCACTATCCGGGAAAGTTTAGCTAGAAATTGTCCGTTTCACTATATTGAAGCAAAGCAAGCACAACAAAATCCAAATTGATTAAGAAAACGGCACATCTATCTAATTAATACTAAACGCCGTATAGATAGTCATTGTTTATACACAAAAGAGCTAGAAATGTTCAGCAGACGGAAGAGTCGAAGCACACATAACACTGCGTACACCGGGGTGAATCATGTTGCTCCAGCAAACAATCAACCCCATAACAGCGCATTGGCAGCAGCATTAACGATTGGAAAGAGTTTGAAGAGTAACTCCAATGGACAACCTATCAGCTATAACATCAGTAGATCAAGCAGCTTAAGGAATGGCAGTTTGCAAAAACTGGATATAAGTAGCCGACAGCCACTTGGGATTCCAAAAAGCTCTCTGGTTAGACTGTTTTCTAATGGGTCTGGGTTGCAATCTAATCGTTCTGTGCCATCCACTGGACACAACAGAGCTAGTCTGCAATCACATCTGTCTAATTACTCATATGATATTGATGATAGCTTTGATGATTCCTATTTAGATGCAATCACTGAAGAAAACACAAATGCTTATAATCGCCACAATTTGCAGGATCTTAAATTGCCACACAGACCATTCACTGGCGGTCAGCAACCGTCTGGTGATTTCACGGGTCAGGTCAAGATGGTAAAGAAATATATCCCAACTCCTACTGGTGTTAAAGTAATCGAAGTTCCTGAGAGCAACTTAAAACAAGAAATTGCAAGAACAAATTCAATAAGATCGGGACGTAGTATTGGAAGGTCTCCATCTATTAGCACGATTCATTCGAAGCCTCCACATATAAACGGCTTTTCATCTCCTAGATCTGCAAGACCAAAAACTTCTACCAAGCAGTTAGCTCCTCAATCTTCTCCGAATACTGATTTGGTAGCAAAGGAGAAACAGTTCAGAGACATATACAGTCAAATAGAGCATGAAAAACGTTTAGCCAAAGAATTGGATGAAAGAACCTTAGAGTATGAAAAGTTGAAGGAAGATAGATTAAAGAAAGAGGAAGCCTTGGCCGCTTTACAAAAAGAGTTGGATACTGAAAATTTGAAAAGGGACCCAGATACAGTCATAGAAGAGAACGAACCTGAAGATGAAGATGAAATTGAAGAAGAGGTTCCAATAACTAAGGCACCTCTTGCTGTCGATGAATTAGACAAAGTCAAATTACAAGAGAAAAGTTTGAATGAGATCAATTCTGATAATGTTATTGTTCATAGTAACTTGGATGCTAAGAACGATGAGGGACTGATAGAAGACACTGTTCCAGAAATTAGTAATGATTTAGAGGGTGCGACGCATGTGGCATCTATTTCTCCATCACTAGATGACGTGGGAACGCATGATACAATTGATGCCTCAGAAGTATTGGTAGATGAGCTTGATCAGAAAAAGTTTGGAAGTTCAGAGTTGAGTAGAAAAGATGACCCAGCTGAAGCATTTACCCTTGACCCTATTATTCCGAATTCCGAAATGGGAATCATCACTCAATACGAAAACTTGAATTCAACTGAACTTTTAAGTAATAGCGAATCTGAATATGAAAAATCCGATGAAAGTGAAGGCTCGTCTTCATTGGCCAAACATTTAAGGCCTACTTTTGATACTGTTCCTGAGGTTATCAATGACACAGAACCTGTCGTCGCTGATTTTGAACCCGAGCCATTGAAAGATAAGTTAGAGGAAACTAGTGATAATGGACTAGGTGTCGATAAGCCTCTGGAATTGAGCTTACCAACTTTTGAATCTCCTCAGACTTCTGATTCAGAATTGCGGTCTAAGGCTTTCCCTAAGTCTGCTTTGAAAAAATCGACACCACGTAAAAAAACCACTAATGACCAAGGCCCTGTGATGAACCCAGCTCATTATGCTTATTTGTCTCTTACTACTGCTGAAAATACTAGGCTTAACTCGAAATTGTCTGCAGGTCAGTTGGTTCCTTCAAACGGGGTCAGTGATTCTGCTCCCCCTACTCCTCAACCGAATCATTACTTTCAGATGAACCAGGCTTATCCTAACAATACATCAAGGATGTCCCAATCCTTAAGAAAGCCACCTACCCAGGCAGCACCGCAGGGTATGCTGGGTAGAACCTTAAGACCACAATCATTGGATCCATATTCTGAACTGTTCAACTTACATAATGGAGGTGTCTCGGGTAGAGGTTTTAGGTCAAGCGTGTATTCCCCGTCACCTTCTAAGTATCCTACTTCCCAGTCAAAAGCTAAAGCAGCTGAATTATATGCAAAAGCAAATTTAAGACCGAAATCTACTATTTTACCACTCCAGAGGAAATCTTCTTTTGATAAGGAAATTCCTTCCGATGAAAAGCTGGATGTATCCAAGGTAAAAGGGCATAGAATGACATTGAGAGAAAATCCTTATATTCCTCAGCCAGCTCAGCGCGTCGCAGCTCCATCTAATGGTGGCGTGAATGCTTCTCGTGGTAGTGTGAGTGGCCCTCCGCTAAATGGAGCAAAGCAAACTCCTCAAAATAACTTTGAATCAAGATTTCAAGACTCAGATGACGAAAATAGTATTTTCAAAAATGTAAGCAGGGTGTCAAATCCTAGTGATAAAGTGACACGTAACGATAGGAATTCGCAGCCTATTTATACACAAGCTGACCAAAATAGTTCCAAATTATCTAAGTCTGAAAAAGAAGTGGTCAACTCTAATAATTCGGAAACGAAGAGTAAGCTGAAGTTTAAAAAGTTCAGAAAGTTATTTGGGAAGAATTGAGTATTTTTCAGTTCTTATATAGGATATAATTACAAGTCATGCTTTTTTTCACATATTATGTATTCCTTTCGTCTACCAAAAGAATAAGTAGGTTTATGTTTAAAATATTCATTATAGCTAGATATGCATCATTACGTCTCAAATTCAATAAGGTTTTGTTCCTTCTTTGTGCCTTCCCTGGCATCTGGACTGGGATCTTTCTCCTTCTCTGAAGAAGGCAGATTGTTGGAAGCTGCTTCCATTGACCTGGAATTAGAAGAATCTAGAACTTGAACATCAGATCCGAGTAATATATCCTTTTCTTGTTCATTTATTGAAATCACGCCAAAATCATCGTCTCTTTCTTCCTCTTCCTCTTGTGCTTTTAATCTTGAAGACTGATCACTCGATGTTCCGTTACTTGGTGCACTAGAAGCAGTCGAATCCATACGACGTCTCACCTTGTTAGCCACTTCTCTTCCATCTGCTAATAATCCATCGAACATATCTCTCAAATTACGTATTCCCCCTAATTTGGAATCAATAGGCTTTGTAAGATGAATCGATAATCGTAATGTACGAGAGAAAAGTAGTTCATACGTCTCATCAGCAAGGACAACCATTCGGAAAGTCGGCAAAGTTACGCACACGGGAGTATTTGGATTCAATGCTGCATTGTGTGATATTTTGGCATCGATTGCCAAATCCTTGATTAGCAACTCCTCTTCATCCGGTTGGGCATACTCAAATGCCCTCTGAATGAATGTACTGGCAGCTGACAAATATCTTTCTATTTGTTGGTTCTCTAGTTTCTCTTTATCAACATCAACTTCTGATGGTAATACGATTGTGTTATCATCAGTACCATCTGCTGCCTTTTTCTTAATAATCTCATCAGCAATTGCATTCTCAATAGCATTTTCTGTAATTTGATCGAGAATGTAGCATTCCCTCCATGGAAAAGTAATATAAAGTAAATCCTCAGACACTTGTAAGATACTCTCCCTGTTTAGCTTACCTTTGCTATCGGTATCGTATAGTTCGAAGAAGTTATTTAATGCCGTCATTAAATCAGGTTCGATTAATTTATTTAAACCCAAAGCTAAGTCAGCAAGTGAGAGACCATCATCTGGATCCGATGACCATGTATTGTATATCCTTTGTAAGAAAGGGTTGCCGGTTGTCTCGTCAGCTTCATTTCCTGGGGTGGACACGAAATCTGAAACTTCAGACATGAATTTTTTAAATGCTTCGAAATCCATCTTACTGGTTCCACTCTCTGTAACACTTTGAGCATGAACAATAGAATAAAACCGATCATAAACAATACTCATGGTATTCTGATCAATATTAGTCAATTTTGGCAAGTTTCTTAATTCTGTCCGTTTTATAAAGCCTGAGATATTCTGAAAGATAGAATCTCTATGCTTGTTACGGAACTTCCCTATTAAATCCTCATCAACATTTGAAAACTCCTTAAAAGCCGTAACTAGGAGCTCTTGAAAGTTAGTGATTTGCTTGTACCTATTATTGGATGAATTTGGATGGGCCGACAAATCAAGATTCTGGAAATATTCTTTGATCACAGATATGAAAGTACCATCATCTTCAGTTGATAACAATTTTTCACTGCATAATTTCAAAATTGCTAATCCTATCTGAAATAAGGTCTTAGGTCCTTGAAGGAAAAAGACATCAATAATTCTTGAAGCAAACACAACTGGCATTGAACTCAAATATAAAGACAAAAACCAAGGAAACGATACAATTGAAAGTTGTATATCGTACTTCACTAAATGGTCCCATAGCATTGGCATGGTGTGTTGCACAAGAGAATCAAATACCTTCTGATCTAAAAGAGCCCCGTACATTGTTTTGGAGTAGTAACCTGGCACAATTCTGTCTATTAATAAATCTAATGCCCAGAATGCCTGCTCCTCGGACATATAAATAAGTAGAGCAGCTGCTACTATATTCATTGCTTGACAATAACCAACTTCTGGGTTTTTCCAAGAATATGCTGTTAAAACTCTTCTTAATCTATCAATTCCCTCTTGGTTCTGATAAGCTGCATATTCAGGTAAAGAACGATTCAAATCTTTCTCAATCTCTTCAATTGCTACAGAATTTTTGCCTTTGTTATCTTCCAATATCTTTTCGTATTCACCTTGATTATGTAGTCTCAAGTACATTGAGCCGCTGCTTAATTCCCATATTTCACCCCTAAGTCTATTGGGCAATCCAACCCTAATAAGCCTGTAGAACATAGGAGTCTTCACTATTGATAAATTTCGTCCATCAACTCTGAAAAGATCAAACCATAACTTCATTTTAGCTTTGTCCCTTAGCTCTCTGACGTCACCTGGAAATTTAAATCTTAGCCCTAATCCTCCAGGAGGAACATGTTCTACCTTTTCATTGGATATTCTGTTCTTGGATAGCAAATATTCCGAATAACACGTTTGAATGAATGGCTGAAGTTTTGGAACATTGGGCAAGTTGTTTTTCAATGAAATCTTCAATGCATTTGCAAACCTTTCACAATCAGTCCTCAATCCTACAAGATAAAGTAATATTGTTGTTTTACTGTGTGTTCCAACAGATAATGCACATCCGTAGTTCGAAGTCTGCAATCTTTCTACTTTCTTCACTGTAGATAAGTGTAGAGAGAAAGAGCAATTCTTCTTATCATACGCATCTCGGAATATAAGGAAGTGTTCAGTTACATATACTTTCCCTTGAGGTAACGGTACTCCCTTATATGCATCCTTACTATGCTCTGATTTGATTTTAATCTCTGTAGCACTCTCTGCTTTTACTACCTCCCCATCTGGAATCCGATTCTCATGACAAAATAGTTCTTCTTTGCTAAGACCTGGTGAACTTTTCCGCTCCAAGACTTGGTTAATGGTGTTCACTGCCCTGTCTCGAATGTTCTCAAAGAATGCCATATCCTCTGTACTTTTCAATGACTGACAGTTGCTACCTTACTTGTATGATCAATAATATTAGACTTATATCGTACTAATATTCTATATTATAGATTATGTAATCATGGTTACACAAAATCCCATTTTTAGAATCATTCTAAAATAGAGCCTACAAGTCCATATAATAATCTATTACGTAAATTCGTTATAAAAATCTATCCATTTTATGTGCTAACCGATTCATTTGTTGGCAGGTTTGCCAGTTCATCTCCGTAATACGAATTGATATTAGAGTCAGTTTGCTTTAAGTTGTTCTCAGCAATAGACGCAGTATGAGATAGTACAGTATTCTTAGAAATCAAATTACTTTGGCCATTGGTATGTTCTGTAATTAAAGATTGAGCCCTAGCAGTTGGTCTAGGCCTACCAAATTTTTGAAGCTCTTCAAGTGTAATGAACGAAGAATAGTCAGCAATTTGATTGAGATGTTTGTGTTGTAAACCTCTCTTTCTAAGTTTCAAAAAGCTACCAAGAATCTTACCACTATTACTGATGATGACCTTTATTATCTCCCTTTTGAGCTTCAAAATAAACTCTTCACCTGACCATACTCTATTCCTGAATCTGAGATCTGGAAGAGTCAAATTAAGTTCTTGAACGTTCAAGAAGTTCATGCGCTTAGGAGCATCGAAAGTGATATTAAATTTTACCTTTTCCAATTCAAGATCAATGATTGAAATATATTTCGCTGCTCTTTCAATAATTAATGAAAAGTCATCGCCATCTTCATCGTGAATATTTAGACTCTTTTTCTTCCTTTTTTCCCTCTTAGATCTACTACTATGAATGCTAAAGTGTTTATCATTCGCCTTCAGACTGCTTCTGTAAGACGAAAAAGAGTCTTCATCAGAAGATCCGGTATTCAGGACTAAAGAATGATTAGAAAACAAAGTCCTCCTATCGGCATCTAAGCTTTCAGAACTTGAATGAGAATGCTTGTTACGATTTCTGAAGTTGTGAATTACGTTTTTGAAACTCTTGCTACTGGGCAGTGAAGGTTCTATATCTGTTTCTGTTTCAAAGTAATCCATGTTCAATGCTTCATCACTACCTATTTCATCCTCTGGTGAATCATCATGAGGAAATAGATAGGTAAAAAGCTTTTTAGCAGTAGTATAATCTAACATTACCTTCAACGGGCGTACTGATATTTTCGACTCTCTTACGATTGCTATTCCTCCCACTGGATTTAACATTTTCCAATTAATTACCACTACTGGGGCACTGGTGCTATCCAGCTTTCCTTTCTCATACTCAAAGTCTGGTCTCAAAATTTCAGGGTAATTTGCATCTTCTTGGAGATTAAAGGCTTGGAGCATCGGTAATTCGATCTTGTTTAAGTTTGAGCCATCCACAGAATCTACTCTTGTGAAAGATGGGGTCGCCAACGCAAAATCTGCTATTGGCTGTCCGTTTGAATCTAGCAAGTGCCATACAAGTTGATCTGCAAACATATTAAATAAACTTGCCGTTTTATATGCTCCAGATTTATAGTTCCTTATATCTAAACCGCATCTCATAATAAGAGCAAGTTCCAAAAACATACGTTCAACTTCTATCTCAACTTCCTTTATAATCTTCTTCTCACTTGCTGAGCTACCATTGAAATCATACTTTAAAAGAGTTTCTTTATAATCTCTAATAGAAGACTGTAATTCTCGAACTCTATTCTCCATTCCAATAAAGTCCCTTACATCAGAAAGAGATACTAACTTCTGTAACTTATTAAGAAGTTCATCTCTATTTGATTTTGACGGGAGGATGAGATCTAACACGATCCAGTATAAGGTGGAATATTGTTCCGAGTCAGCATTTAGTACGACCTTGGACATTTGAACCATAGTCTCACTTCCTTTTGGAGTTGAGTTTCTCTCTGTGAATAAGTCATTAGGTTTTTTCTGAATAAAAGCAATTGTATTTCTTTCAACAACAAGTTGATCCTGATACCAAGAGCTGTCATAGAATGATTCGCATTCAAGCCAAGGCGGCCAGAAATGTTCAGCATCTGTATTCTTGGATCCATATCGGATATTAGGGTCAAATATGTTTCCATCGTTCTTGTGGAAAACGAGAAACTGAGTATCATTACAAAGAAGTCCCTGTCTTGTTTCCACTAACCCTGACATCTCGTCTGTACTATTTAGTAGCTCATTTGTACCTTTGATATTGATTTCAACAATCCTTAGCTCCAAGTCTTTCAAGGTTAAAAAGCTGCATGTGTTAGGGTCTCTTGCACTAACTAGTTGCACTTGTGGGTGAATTAACTTGATAATATACTTATTTGATGCCTCTTGATCATCTGATTCAACTTCGTCCAATTTGTTGTTGATAAATTCAATAGATTCTTTTGCTCGCTGATGGCAGTTTCTCATTATTGTTTCTTTTATATCAAGATGTTCTTCATGGTCGAGTGTTTCACGTAAAACACTTTCAATTATACTGGAGGCTTTACGTGACATAAAAAAAGCTCCGCTTCTCCTATCACTGACTCTCTGTGTATAAATTCCAAACAATTCCTTTATATCATTATTCCATTTAACTTGCAAGTTGTGTAAAATGAAGCGATTATGAAACTTTTTCACATGTGAAGTATCCATTGAAATTTGGATGTCATTTTTGCTTTTCTCTTTTGAATAAACTGACAACAGGCTGGAAAGTGTCTTTTCGACATTTAATGATGAAGCAGATGCTGTGCTTTCTTTTATTCTCTCTCTGATTTTCTGGACAATTCTCAACTTTTTTTTGTAGATTTTGAGATGTTTATTCATGACATCCAGAGATGAATCATGTTTATTCTCCTGCAACTTTCTTTCTCTTTCAGCAATCACATTATGTAAGAATAATTCCCTATCAGCTAATAAAATGCTTTGAGTTTCCTCCGGCTTAATACTACCCATAACACAGCAATGTGACTTTTCGGAACCAAAGGGAAATTTCCCTTCTCTCCGTTGCGAGCAATCTCTGAAATAGGTGAACTTAGGGGAATAAAAGAATGGTATAACTCGAATTTCAGGATGTGGAGAAAGTGTTTCATGGAATTCAAGCTCAATAAAATCCTCTGGATCAACCCAAGAATAATTTTTTTCAAAAACATTCCCATCATTGATCCAATCATCATATTTATGAAACCATGGCCTCTTCTCATGTGAAGGCAGATTCAGAGAATGAGTCAAGTTTTCAAAGAACTCTTGGGCTAAAAGACCCCTGATGGATTGATCATTAAATATAGCCTTGACCAATCTTATATCAGCATCATCGATGTTTATTTCACCCTCGTTCATTTTCAAGTGAAGAATTTCATTCAGAATACCTAACTTCTTATTAACATATGTTAGCCACTCCTTTCTTTGGTGAAGATCAATGTGACATTTTCCAAACTTTCCCTTAAGACCAGTAAATGCAATACGATAATCATTCTCAACTGTATCACTATTCGAATGCATGTACATATGAGATATGATTAACGGTTCTAATATTAATTGATATTTTATTGTGAACAAATGACTTCCCATCTTTACGTGTGACTTAGTACCTCCCGGGTGCTGGAATAACTTGCCAGCTTTTATTGGTAACGTTCTTGTATGTGTAATCAAGTTCCACCAATGGAAGAAGTACTGGAAACTCATGGGCGTGAAATAAGCTGCATTGTAGCAATTTCCTGTTGGTGCTTTTGACTTAACTGATATTGATAAATGGAGATAATCTGACCTGAAACCTGCAAATGAGTCAGGGTGCCAATCAAAAATAGGATTGGTACTGTAAATATCATAATGAGGTCTAAATATTTGCGTTCTCTCTTGTTCATCAGAGAAAACATCAGATTCAATCTTATTCCTCTCGAACATTATTCCAACATTCCATATCACCTTCTCCGAAGAAGTCAAAATCATAAGTTTTTTAAGAAACTTTTTAGATTCAGATTCCACTGATGATAAAGATGATATACTATCACCAAGCAGCTCAACACCCCATGGAGATTTTTCTTGTGAAGCATAGTTCGGAACAGCTAATAAGAAGGTATAACTTTCTAAGATCACAAGCTGGGTTGTATCGACCCCATCATTAATCCTCAATCTGACATTTTTCTTCCAACAGAATACTAATCCAGAATGCTGTCCTATGACATCGTACGGGCTTGTAGATCCCTTGATATGAAGGCTTAGCTCATTCTCAATGTTAAAGATGATCTTTCCATGAGCTATAAGTGCAAGTTTATCCCACCAACCAATTGGACTATCATCAACTTCTGGCTTTGTGAAGTTCTCAAAAGATGATGCAGCAGCTGAAATTCCTGGTTGGTAGGATTTACACCAAGTGAGAACACAAGCCCTATCAGACTTGATATCACAAGTAATATCATACATGAACTTGACAGGAGTCAAAGTTCTTGGGATATAGACTGAATAGAAATTATCAGTAAAATCGCCAGAAGGTGCAACCGGCGAGAAAGGTACAAATATGTATCTCATCTCTTCCTTTCTAGTTACTAGTTTCTCGTTGATAATGATGTTTCCCTCCAAATGTATTGTTGGCTCATCTGAATCACTATTTCCAGGAAAGTAAACCAAAGGCAATGGATAATCCCTCAAGATTACTTTGAAGGCAATTGCTTTTAAGTTAACGTAAAGAGGAATGAGAATTGAATATTTCAATTTCGGTTGTTTCTTACCAAAATCATAAAGGAACTGATCTATGTCGCTAACTCTGGCTTTCCCTAATTCTAAATTAAGTCCTACAAAGACTATTGCCATCATGGGAGGACCTGATCCATACTCCACTATGTCATACTTCTCAGTTATTGTAGAACTGAGTTTTTCATCGCCCCAAACATGAATGTATTTATCTTTCCACGCTTGATGCTTAGTGGCTTTAAATTTTTTGAACCTTTGAACCCAACTTCTTCCTAGATTAATCTCCAAAGCTTCCCTAGCTAGCCTAATTTCCTCATCTGCTACTTCCTTCTTGATATATTTAGGGGGAATGCTTGGTTTGGGGATGTTGGCCTTAGGATTCACAGTCGATTGAGAAATATGAAATGAAGAAGAATTCTTCTTTCTTAAATATCTTCCGATTCCCTGGTTTTTAGGTCCTGATAAGGAATTGACCCTTCCAATTGGAGAATTGTTTGTCAACTGTACCATATCTTCCAAAGATGGTTCGGTTGAAGCTTTGATTTGCTCAACCTTTTCATCAAAGAGTTTCCATTTGCTTAATCTCTCTTTCTGTTCCATAAGACCAAGCTGATATATGGCCGCAAGCTCTGTTTCAAATGGATCATTCTCAAGAGTAATTCCAAATATTCTGGTCTTCAACTTGATATTAGGAAGTAAGAAAGCTGGTTTTTCTTGAGGTAAGAGCCTTTCAAAATTGTTTATTCCCAAAGAAAACAACATGAAATTGTGCTTGATTTGCTTAATCGCTTTGACAAGAGTAATTATATTATCAATAACCGTGTAGAACAAAAATTGATGAGGTATGTTAATTCTAACACTATCTGGTTCAACGTGAAAGGTGTGATCGCCCTCTTCGTTTTTTTCAGAATAGGTGACTCTTATATCCCCAATGCATAGAAGTCGAGCCCATAACCTCGTACTAGGGTGTATAACATAAAGTCTAGCATATTTGAGTTCACAACGTTTTGAGACAAAGACATCAGATCCTCTCAAATCCTCTAATTCGAACATAACATCAACTTTTGTGGGTAATCTTGCAATTGCGACAAATGAATTAATATTGATATCAAATTTCATGATTCTCCTTTTATCTCCACTTAATCTACTCATATCTGCCTTAGAACAATTTCTTTCAACTGTCGGCTCAAACTTCTTAATCAATGTTTTTGCGTAGATAACACACCATACTAAAAACAAATTGAGACGAGCATCAATCTCTGGAATAGAGATGACAATTTTGTTACGATCTTTAGCTGAGTTGCATACATCTATATTTGGAATATTCAAAACCTTCTTTTGCATATTCATATCTCTTGCAGCACCTGTTGTGTCGGATTTATCGTCCACTGAAGCCTCTGAAAAACTTGATTGCAACGTTGATGATGACTCGTTATTTTCAGGACCCTCATAAAAGGCAAATTTATTGAAATCAGTTTGGAATTCAGTGGCATAACCACTAATTGTATAACACTGTAGAGACTTGACAATGAGTTTGAAGTCTTCTTTGGATCGTTTGAAACGCAACGAGAATTCTTCAAATTTGATTGAAACGCCTCTCTCAAAATCTCCCAAATCAACATTTCCACCACTTGCTTCATCGTAGATGATATGGCTTGGAAGATTCTCCTTACTAAGTAAGTCTATTTGAAAATCTGTGACTTTCAAACTCAACGATGAAACAAAAGATGGGAAAATTTCTTGAATTTGTAAATAATTGAAATCCAGGTCATCAACTTCGTTGGATTCTTGTAAGTTCAAAGATCCACCCTTGGTTAACCAGTTAAATTTCTTATTAGCTTCAATAATTCTTCTGTTTCTTATCTCCCTCATAACTTGAAATAAAACACTGTTAACGGATTTCATATCAATATTTTTGCAGTTTATTTTGACAGATATGTTACGTTCTAAGAGGTGGTAGTTCCCCAATAAATTAACTTTAACTAAGCTAACCAGATTTCCTTCGGACAGCATCTTCAAGTTCTTCAATTTAAATAGTAAGTTCAAAGAGGGATCTGATCCTTTTCTTTTACTAGTTATCAACTCTTGGAGATCCTTTGTATAGAACTTGTGTATAATTGCCATTACATTCAAAGTCACAACTGTATCACCTTCACTATCATTCTTTAGTTCATTAGATTCATTCGTTAAATCCTTAGGTATATGTAGTGCTAATTTTGTATCGACGATTACAACTGAAACCTTTAACTGCTTTATCTTGTGAACAATAGATAATATGTCGGGTGAATCCAGGTGGGTCTTTTTTGACTTATTCCTGTTTAAATAAATATCAATGTAATTATAATGAAGATTAATTATAGGGTTTGTTATAACCAACGATACATTCGTGAAAAAATTCGTGTTATCATGGCTTCCATCAGTACCAAGTGCTAATCGAACAATGTGAAGTACATCTGACGAAAATTTCAATGTAGCTGTTCCCAATTCTAAGCATTCCACTTCCTCATGTTTTATTTTGCCTGATGATAGATAAGTGTGGATTTTGAGTAAGCTGTGACTATTGTCTTCATCGTGTGGATTAATTGTACAAACTAAGTTAGAGATGTTTCCAACGATTCCTTTCTTCAGAACACTACATTGTTCTAGCCTGACCTCCACTGAGTCGAAAAAGGAAGCCAACTTCCTGATAAGTTCTTCATTCGGCTTTGACTTAGGTTTGATCTCGTTATTGGTTTGTTTTGTGCGTTTAAACTTATCGAGCGGAATACTCAACCTAGCTAAGAGCAAAAAAAGTTTGAATTTACTAAAGTTCAATATCTTCTTATTGCTTGGTGATTCATCGTCTGTCAATTTGATATCACACAATACTTTAAGTTCAATCAATTTGAACAAGTCAAACTGATTTCCCGAAACATCACTATCAGTAGACACGATTTTTCCATCCATAAAAGTCAAAAGTAGATTCATTCCCGTCTCACAATTAAGTGTAGTTTCCACTAGTAAGTAGTCAATACCTATTGAAGATTTCAGATCAATATTTGCATCGACAATGGAACATCTTCGTACAAATACTCTAAACTGATTCAATATTCCATAGCGTAACACTGTCAAAATCGATTTGGGAATCTTTATTTTGAAAATCTTATCCAAATTGAAGTCTTCTCTTGGCTCCTTCTTACGTGGTACTTCACCATCCTCCCTTTTATGTTTCACAATCTCAACATCTTGGAATTCTACATTTATCAACTTTCTCAGGGTGTCTTTATTATGAAACAAGTTTAATTGAAGCTTGATTTTGCCTATCTTAATATGGTGATCCTTTAACAGCACTTCAATGTTCTTAATTCCCATCCATCCAAATGATCTAACTGTGACATGGGGAACTTTATTTAAGATGAAAAGAATTCCAACATATAGCAAGACAATAAGTCCTAAGAAGGGATAAAACCAGGAAATCATTTGTTTAATAAAATCCTTTTTGATGAATCCTATCTTACCTTCTTAATGCTTCTTAATGTTAAAATCTTTCTTCCTATTGATTGAATTTATCTTATAACTTTAGATCAAGTCATCTGGGGTTGATAGATCGTTCAAGATTATGTTTATACAGTACACAGTTAACGTTTTCCCGCGGTATCCGATAAGTTACTGTTGCTAATGATGCTCATCATATGACCTTCACATAAAGACTTTATCTACTGATTACAACAATCTATGTAAAACATTGATTAGAGTTTTGCCCCTTTATGTAAGCTATAAGTAATAATACAAACATATAAAGCCTTGTTCACTATCTCTAATAAGCCGTTAGTAAGACTCTAAAAGATCGATCTTACTGAAGCTTAGAAATGTAATATACAGGTCAAATATACAGGTAACGTCGTGGCTTTAGTCTCTTTCAAATTAACTGCGCAATTCCGCTATTATAACAGATGTCTTTGTGACTGCATATAGTGATATATCTCTTGTGTCTACTTAGGAAAGAAGTCATCCACTTGGGGAAATGTACTGAGATTGTATATAACGATAAATTTAAACATTTTAGTATGTGCAGGCAATTTCAGAAATATTGCGTAGATAATTACACCAAGAATGCATATCAGGCAGCCCTTTCGGGCTTGCGTACTTAAATAATACTAAGAGCATTAAAAATATGTATAAGTAAAATTCTACAGTCTCCCACGGTCTTTTTTGTTCTAAACCCGATTTTCGTAAACTAATAGCGACCAGGAATGTATATTGATGAAATTCAGGGTCAGAGGTATTCCTTTAATTATGACTTCGGGATGGACGGGATTTGGTACGCCTTGTACACATGCATGTAGGGTCCTTTTGTAAGTAGAATCCAATTTAATTACAAAATGTAATACCATTTTCCGAGGATGTATCTTAAATCTGATTGAACCACCATACTTCAAGTTTGAAAGATATGTGCTTATTTTTTTGCTCAAGCATGTAACTTGAACCGACAGAATAGATATCCGATTTAGCTGAATTTCCTTACTGATGACGATAGTGTATGTGATGAGCCATATTCTCAGTTTCTGCTTCCATGAATCACTGTGGAAACAAGATCGATTCATTCGATTCATTGTTAAGCCTCATTAAATACCGTAGCTAATTTGGAGAAGAACTAGATTTTGTGTCAACTTGATTTCTGTAACTGCTTTGTAAATAGCAAGTATGCTTATTATTGCTTACTGGCTCATTCTTTAAATCAACAACCAAGATACTGAATCCTAATGGATTTTCATTTTATCACGCATAGAAATAAGTGAAATGTAGACGTTTTTTGTAATCATACTTGTCTCATAGCTGTATTTGTCCATAATTTTCCAACATTTTGAGATGTAAAATCTCTAAATAAATAACTGCACTCTCATAGAAGCTGAAACAAACAGTCTTAGTTAATATCTGATGTTCTCAAATTGCTATTCATTTAAATGTTTCCTTTGTCATATCCTGGCAACCTTAAATTAATATTCTAAATTGATTTCCTAGATTTAGTTGCACCAAAAATGTTTATAATTCTTATTAATTTTCTATTCGCCTCTAAATACAAACCCATTCATTTTAGGTATTACTCCAAAAAAGCTCAACAATGAATGAAAGGCCATCTAGAACCCGTATATACGTTTAACTACCATATCTCTTTAACTATATGGCAATCAAATTCTAAATACCCAAATAAGCAAAAGTTTACTAGAGACCTAGTCCTTCTCCACATGCAAATTTTCTTGCAATTACCTCTTTTTCTTACCCACCAAATGGGTGCAAAATGTCTTAATAGTAGTGTAGTTACCGAAACCTCTAGAAATTATTTGTTTCCTAGTTTATCTAGAAGTTAAAAAAAGGTTCATAGTTCCGGCCACATCGATCCGTCTAATTACAAGTCCATTACGATATAGAGAGAAATACAATAAGGTTTGGGCTTGGTATTCGTCTGTCTCTTGGAAAATTTCCATACTAGGTAACTGGGAACTTTATATTTATAGCGTGCGATACTAAAAATGGAGTGAGCTCAATAATGAACCGTCATACAAAGTGCTGCCCACTAACATTTCCTAAAACGGAAATTTTTTTATCAAAATTATATTAGCTAAGTTGAACTTTAACAGAAAGATGGAGACAAAATACCTGAAATAGGTAGAAAGAAAATGTACAACTCGGGCATTTGAAGAATCTCCTCATGTAGGTCTATGTTATTTCTATATTGGGTCTACTTCTTGTTTAGTTGGTCTACAATATATAAAGTGCTCGAAAGTAGGATTCTAAAAGATCAATGGTTTGTAGAGAACTTGAAATTGTATCTCGGTTATTGCCATTAACATTCAAAAACTAGATTTCAAGTAATTAAAATGAAGTTATCTGTTACTTCCGCTGCTATTGTGTTAGCATTCACAGCTGCCGTTTCGGCTGCCCCAGTAAATGAAGTCAAGACCAACAAATTGACCAAGAGAGAGGTCGATAGATTGAACGGTCTTGCTACTACTATGAGAAACTTTGCGGTTAAGAGAGGCCTGTACAGTCCTGATGAGTACGAAAAGAGAGCTTATGAGACTCTTACTGAAATCTTGGAGGTCATTAAGGACACTGACTTGTCCCCTCAAATTCTTGATTTCCTTGTTACTGATCCAACCATCGGTCCAATTATCACTAAGACTATTGTCAATCTCGTCAAGGACGGTGATGTCAACATCACTACCTTGTTCACTGCATTAAACGATTCTGGTTTGGCAATTCAAGTCATTAATGCTTTAGTCAATGACTGTGAGTTTTACGCAGAAATTTACCACCTTGTAGGTCAAGCTGTCGCTAACTTGGCTGATGAGATTCGTGAGAAGCTTACTGGATCTTCCAAGAGAGATGTCGAAATTTACAATGAAGAAGTTGCCCAAAAGATTGCTGCTCGTGATCTTGCAGTCTACAGAAGAGCAACTTCTGATGATGATAACACTGTTCTTGACAATGTTTTGGAGTCATTGAAGGACTCTGGTTTGGCTGTTCAAGTTGTTACCCAATTGGTCACTAACCAGGGTTTCTTGGATTGGGGTGCTAACTTGATTGAACAATTGTTCAAGTCTGGTGCTATAACAGTCCCAGAACTTATTGAAGCCCTTGCTGAATCTGGTTTGATTCCATCGTTAATTAAAGAATTCTTATCACTTAGTACCTTAAAGGCCATTCTTGTCAATTCTTTGGCTGCTGCTTTTGGTAAGTGTGGAGGTAGCACCCTCACTAGTGCTACTGCTACTGCTACCACTGCTGCTTCCAGCGTGGCAACCTCCATTGGATCCGGTGCAACCGTTGTTTCTACTGCTACATCAGCTCCTACCGGTGCAAAGTGTAGAAGAAAGAGAAGATCTTACAGCTACTAGGTTTGATAACAAATTAATGGTCATGAAACACTTGTTTAACAGTTTGTGGAATAACAGGTCAAAAAAAAACACATCAAGAAAAACATTAAGGAAAATTACAAAAAAAATTTGACAGATCCTAATTTTTGTTACTTAAGCTTAATCCCACATATGACATTCATTCAGATCACTCTGGAGTATTTGAATCATGTTCTGTCGTGGCATATACCATATTTATTTCGCTTTCTCTCAGGAACAATTAATTGAAGAATCTTTGGATCACCTTGGTTTAGAATTCAAGATTTACTTCGGATTTATGTCAGTTTTTTAATAAAATAATATGTAAAGTTTGAAAGTCAATTATTTGTGTAGCGTGTAGCAATGAGACTTATTATATTCATCTTACGCTACTAAGAGACACATTAATTTTTCTCATAAATCTCGATAGTCATCTAATAGCTACTAGCAAGTAAAAATTCAGGAAGTTGATACAAAAACCGTTGCATGTATGCATTATAGACTTTAAATTTACATTATTGCATTATATTTGGTAGTAGCTTTTGCGACTGACTTTACAATTTTGTGTGATATCTATAAATGAAAAGATAATTTTCTGAAATTTTGCAAATATAAAATAAAAATCTTTGATTGAGGACAATTATAGACTCCCATTAAACAACAAATGAGCAACCATGGCGGAAAAAATGCAGAGTATAGTAGTCTAAAATAAAATGATGTATTTGACCATCGTATTGCGAAATTATTAAGGTTGATCTGCCTTTAATGAGCGATATACTATGAATTGTTCCTAAGTACCATCAAGACAGAAGCGCAAATATATGAAGTTGTCTATGAATTGAGATAGTATATTGCATAATATCTTTTTTTACTGGCTAATTAAGTGGTATGTAGCAAATGGGTTTGTATGCTACAACTTGTTTTACAACCCACGTATATTCGGGCCCTTCTAAAATTGTAGACACAGTTTTAAACTACTCTGGCACTAAAACTGCAAGAGGCGGATCTCTGCACAACAGTATCAATCTCATCTTATAATACTGTAGAAGAAATTAGATTGGGCACAAGAATAGAGGTAAAGCTCATCATTTATCAGTTACATCTTACAAAATACAGTTAAAGCTTTCAAAACATTGCATGACTTTTAAGATTAGGTTTCTGATAGTATATCGATTGCAACTGAAATAAGGGTTTTAGCTATGAAGGTTCTTCAATCCAAATGCCAGAAGACGGTAGCAAACCCATCGTTTTAAGAAATTATTATAGATATGCAGGTAAATGCATGGTACCAAAACCCTACGTCGTTCAAATACTACAATGTGCATACCATGCAGGTAGCCTCGGCAATAGACCCTGCCTCAATTCCAGAGAAATCTCGATTTGTGCTCAATATGTATGGGAACCCATTAACGTTGAATGAATTACCAGTATGTCAAGAAGCTGCTGCTACTACTACTACGAATGATTCATAAGGTGCTACATAATTTCAACAAATCAGAGATTTTTGATTTGGTCAAACCTACCAACAATCTTCTTGTGGTTCTTTTAGCATTCGGCTTTCAAAAAGTATCATTCAATCAGTATTGGCTGCTTACTAAGTTTAGACGTACCTCAATAAGTACCTAACATCGCGCTTCGATTTTTTAAAGCAAAAAATAACATAATATTATAAAATTATCGGTCCCAACTTTCGAACGCGCACCATTGGGACCAACTTCAACTTTGCTCACCAACGCAATATTCCACTATTCCAATGCAGCAAGCGCCATTCGTCTTTTGCTGATAATGAAGTGGCCCAAATAGCTTTTAGCGCTATACTCTCTTACTAGTTTACAGTGCATATGTAGAAGTCCAAGGATTACAGGATGGCTTGTATGGTTGACTTTCAACAACTAAACATACCTCGTTAACTTGCTACCCTTTTCAATCCATCAATCTTCCAAAATATACGACCCTACTATATCAAACAATTCAGTACCGTCCAAATACGTATACGATACTTGCAAAATCAGCATCTCGAGTTCGCATTTTCTAACCGATGCATCTGAGTGCCATAATATTGACAAAAATATCGATTTTGTGTGCACTTAATGCATGAAAGTGACGGATGAATATGCACTGTACAGAAATAATACGGATTACTGCAAGGCTCTCGCAGGACATAGACATGGCCCTAGTTATTAGAAGAGGAGGGAGAGTGAAACACAAATTGCCCATATATAAACCAAATAACCTAACGAAGTGAAAATAAGGTTAGGTTATTTCTTGTAGTAAATAGGTTTCTTAACGATAGTCAAATCGACAACCTAATTAATTATGTTGTTTCTGAAGCTTGCCAGTGCTGCAACTCTCCTTGCTTTAGGAGCCAAGGCCTATACAGTCTCTCAAGATACCATTGACTATGGTACTCTTACTCTTGCTCTCGATGGTGTTACCATCGATAAGGGTGTTTACTGGGCTGTTTACGATAATGCCGACTTCAATTTACTTGGTTCAGTTGATAATGAAGGTGGATGGTATATTGTAAGTGACAACAACCTCATTGCATTGAACGTGCAATTGACTAGTACTGTTTTCAAAATTGTTAATAACGGTACATGGGTTTTCAACTCCGTTGACTCATTGACCACTCCTACCTACAACTTGGTTGGTGCTTCCTTCGCCAATGATGGTACTATGTTTTTTGGTGCAGATGGTGCAATTGGTATTCCAGAGTTTGCAATTGCTTCTCCTGACTGGGATAACGAGGGTCAAATTACCTTTTACCAGGCTACTAGAAGTGCTGCCGTCGTTGAATTAGGTGCAGCTATCCCAATTACCAACAATGGTGCTATTTGTTTCCACAACGAAATTTATACCCAAACTACTGGTATCGAAGGTGACGGTTGTCTTACTGCTGAAGCTCAGACCACCATTCATCTTAAAGACACCACATTACTTCCATGGGCTGCTGCTCAAGGTGTTTACTTGGAGGGACCTGAAGCTGCTTTGTTGGTTGATGCTACTCCACTTACTTCTCCTGAACCTACCGCAATTACTGTTTATGGATTTGGTAATGGTAACTATATTGCTCTTAGTGGTGCTCTCGCACAACCAACTTATGATGCTACCACAGGTGTTTTGAATGTTCAAACTGCTTTGGTTCCAATCGTGAAAACTGCTACAAGTCAAGTCCAACAATTTGTTATTGGTACAGGTTATGATGCAGATGGATTCCAGATCGTTGATCCTGTTTTCGGTACTGGTGTTAACTCCACCCTTTCATCTGCTGTGCAATATTTGGGTGCTGTACCAGCAGGCGCAGCTGCTCCTGCTAAGTGTATAACATGTAACGTTGTTCCAGTCGCTCCATCCCTGAACTCTTCTTCTTCTTCTGCTTCAAGCTCTGCTGCTCCATCTAGCTCTGCTGCTCCATCTAGCTCTGCTGCTCCATCTAGCTCTGCTGCTGCTTCCAGCTCTGCTGCTCCATCTAGTTCTGCTGCTGCTTCCAGCTCTGCTGCTGCTTCCAGCTCTGCTGCTACTTCCAGCTCTGCTGCTCCATCTAGTTCTGCAGCTGCTTCTAGCTCTGCTGCTCCATCTAGTTCTGCTGCTGCTTCTAGCTCTGCTGCTTCTAGCTCTGCTGCTGCTTCTAGCTCTGCTGCTGCTTCTAGCTCTGCTGCTGCTTCTAGCTCTGCTGCTGCTTCTAGCTCTGCTGCTGCTTCTAGCTCTGCTGCTGCTT
Source organism: Priceomyces castillae (assembly GCA_030574375.1). Taxonomy (NCBI): domain Eukaryota; kingdom Fungi; phylum Ascomycota; class Pichiomycetes; order Serinales; family Debaryomycetaceae; genus Priceomyces; species Priceomyces castillae. Next base: position 656,148 of record JAJMEX010000002.1, read on the forward strand.
CTAGCTCTGCTGCTGCTTCTAGCTCTGCTGCTGCTTCCAGTTCTGCTGCTCCAACTGCTGCTGCTTCTAGCTCTGCTGCTCCAACTGCTGCTGCTTCTAGCTCTGCTGCTCCAACTGCTGCTGCTTCTAGCTCTGCTGCTCCAACTGCTGCTGCTTCTAGCTCTGCTGCTCCAACTGCTGCTGCTTCTAGCTCTGCTGCTCCAACTGCTGCTGCTTCATCAGCACCACCAAACTGTAGAAGAAGAAAGAGAGCATACAATTACTAATTTATCTGAAATACAAGGATTTTTCACTTCTTGCTTCAACATAGAAATTATAGGATAGGTGATTAATGTTAAGTTGCACATGGAAACCTACTTTCTATCCCTTTGTTTCATAAATTTGATCAACATACTTAATTAGAAATTGATTGGCTATATGATATTTAATCTGCCTCCAGTTCCATTTTATTTCGACTTCTTGACATTTCGTTTCTTTATAAAGTTTTTCGACGTTTAGGCTTGCTATGGACTTTAATAAAAGGTTTTTAAAAATTAAGTTAAGTTTGTTGCCAAAATAATCTTACACAATTCCCTATAATTACATGCAGGACGAATATAGAATTATCTGAGAAGTGCATCGTCTAATACTGTACTTCTCATATAAATGTTGTACCTCTAATGTAGGAATGTCGTATATACCATGTAATTAGATCGCTAGGTAAAGATACAAAACGTAATTTTTAATATAACTATAATTCACATAGATTTCTTTAAAGTTTGTAGCACATACTGTTTACATGATAATGTGTCGTAAAGTGCTGAAAAGAAGAGCACTTTAACCCTAACACCATTTTAGGTTTGAGATTACGAATGTGAAAGCAGTATGAACTTTTAGGATTACGCCAAAGCTAACAATTATAAAAGAATGAACTCCTACTAAGAGAAATCTTTAGGGAAATTTTAGGTGCAAGGATACATCCATCCTTTTGGAGTAGTGATAAATAATGTTATCCAATGTTAGCTATCTCGAATTATCTTTGCACACCCTAGAGTGATGCAATAAAGTGTATACTCACACGTTAATTTACAATATTAATTATTGGGGCGTGTGGCGTAGTTGGTAGCGCGTCTGCCTTGCAAGCAGAAGGTCACTGGTTCGATTCCTGTCTCGTCCAATAATTTTTTTTTGATTTCTGGCATGGTGTTACTAAGACAATCCATAGAATAACATCTCTAGATTGACTCTTACTCTGTCGATCTAATTCAAAAGGTCTGTAATTGATTTACTTATCCTTTGCCTTTGCTGAAAAATCTGAAAAATGGAATAGTATTATTAATGTTTTCCAGTTAGCAATGGAATATCAAAAGTCCATACGAGTAAAGGAAAATACATATATATATAAAGGGAATTATATAGTCTATCTGTCTTTTAATAAGAGTTTTAAAGTCGAATATACTTGTATAGGATCAATGACATACTTCATTCTTATTAAAGCCTAAGATGCAACATTTCCGCCTGCACATAAACATCATATACTTTCTGGCTCTTGTTTTTATTTATTCGTTTGGTTTACTTCAACGCGTTTGAACATTCTAACTACCTTCATTAGCTTTAAGACATGCCAGGGTAAGTGAATTCGACAGATAATCCCTTATTACTCAATACTAACATAATTAAGTGAAACCATAACAATTCAGGCTGGCCAATGTGGTAATCAAGTGGGTCTTCAGTACTGGAATCAACTAGCTGTTGATCATGGAATTAACCCAGATGGCTCATCAGAGCCATATAAACAAGAAGGCTATTCATTCACGAGTGACAAATATTCTGTATCAGGAGATAGAGGAGATAAAAGTGAAGGGTTTTTTACTATTTCTGATAATAATAAATACACCCCCAGGGCAATTCTTATAGATCTCGAACCATCAGTTATTGCAAAATCAACAACCGCGTTACCAATGTTCAATTCTAGGAATATTCACCTAAGCAAGAGAGGGAATGGTGCAGCTAATAACTGGCAAAGAGGTTACGATTATGGGTTACAATACCAAGAGGAACTCGTGAGTTTGATTGATAGAGAGGTAGATAAATGTGACAATCTCACAAATTTCCAACTTATGCATAGTGTTGCTGGAGGTACAGGCTCGGGGGTAGGGTCTTTGCTTCTTGAACTCTTGATAGATCGATATGGCAGCAAGAAATTAGTTAACACATTTCTGGTTTTTCCTTCAAATGAAAAGACATCTGACGTTGTTGTGCAACCATATAATACAATGTTAACGCTAAAAAGATTAATTGACTATGCTGATGCGACATTCATGTTTGATAATGATGCATTGAACAATATCGAGAATCTTTTAAATTACAAAAGTAACATTGCATTTGAAGGGGCAAATAAGCTCATATCATATGTGCTGGCGAGCCTTTCTAACCCTTTGAGATTTCCTAACTACATGTACAGCTCTTTTGAGTCAATACTTTCTACCCTCGTGCCAACACCTGACCTTAAGTTTATTTCCACATCTTTGACGCCCTCCAATCTCAACGAATATGATACCATCTTAGAGTTATCAAATGATAGATATAAGTTGAACAGCACAAATGGAAATACCAAATACATCTCTATGTTGAATTATCTAATCGGGCTGAACCTGAAACAAGATGAAATAAGAAAAGGCATAATAAGGGCCCAGCTGCGAGTTGAGTTTGTTCCTTGGACCTCATCATCAATACACTTAGCAAATTGCAGAAAATCTCCTTATTCATCTGATTCAAATAAAGGATTACAAGTATCAAATAATACTTCAACGATACATGTTCTTTCCAAGGTTGTAAAGCAATATGATCTTTTAGCTAAACGAGAAGCTTATATCAACTACTACACGGATTCTAATGACAGTCAAGAAAGACTGAGAGTGCTTGATACGTTCAATGAATGTAGAGAGAGTGTTATGCATATAATTGATGAATATAGGGCTTGTCAAAGTCAAAAATACTTGGAGGATGAGATATTAGATGAGGATGAAATTATGTAATAACTTAAACTTTAATACTTTGCTACTATTTACTCATCCTGTACATTTAACTATAGATAACGTCTAAAATTAAATCTTCGTTCGTGTAAAAATTACAGATCTATAAGTCAAAAAATATTGTGCGCCCTAAAACCTTGCTATAAGGATAACTGACAAGTAAGGTAGTAAATATTATATTAACACCACAAATATGTCTTTCAATTTTTCCAACTTTACCAAGGACTTGAAGAACTTGGGTGATAAATTTACCAATGAATTCAACAACGAAATCTTGCCATTAGCGCAAAGAACTTCTAGACTAGTTCAGGAAAGAATCGGTAAGGTCAATGCTGATGATATCAGCCAATTGCCTTCTGGATACTTGGAGTTGGCTGAAAAATGTAATAACATTGAAAAGTTGTACAAGAATGTATTGAAGGTTACCACCAACTACGAAAATGAAAACTATGACTATCCTACAAACTTGCAAGAGTCATTCAGTGAGTTTGGTAAAAACATCTCAGTAAGAGTTTCAAATTTATCTAAGGCGACTACCCCTGCTGAAGCTCAGGCTGCTTTGGTAAAGAGTGACGAATTCAAGCCACCAAAAACATTATATCACGCTTTGAGCCGTGCCACTGATGCATCCATTTTGACAAGTGAGCAAGCTCAAGATCCGTTAGTGAAGGCACTTGATTTATACTCTTCAAATATCAATAAGATCGCTAACGCGAGACTAGGCCAGGATCAGTTGATTAAAGCAAAGTTCAACAAACCTTTAACACTCACTTTACGTCAATTAATTAGTCAAAGTAATAGCATCCAAAAGAAGGTAGAACAAAAGAGAGTTGATTATGATTTAGCAAGGATTAGTTTAGAGAACTGCTCTAATCCAGCTAAAGAATCACAATTACGTGTCGTCATGGAAAATGCTGAAGACGAATTCGCTAATACTGTTGAAGATGCTATGAATATTATGCAGAATGTTTTGGAGAATGCAAAACCCCTTGAAGAGTTTTTAGAATTGATAAGGGCTCAATTAGCATATCACAAACTTGCAACGGAGTTATTGGGTGGAATCGTTGGTGATTTTGAAAACATTATCGACGAAAATTCAAAGAGAACAAGCACCAGTGAATCTGCTGATTTTGATATTTAAGCTAAAGGAATTACCATTTTCATCTAAATATGCAGTGTATTTTAAATTCTATAAATTTACAATGGTAATAAATATAAACAAGATTAAATAACTTTTACTCTAGCTTCAAAGATTCTAGTCTTATATCTACCGCACTTTCTGTGTGGCCGTAGTTACCTTCCAATAATCTGGCATGGATCGACTGTAATGCTCTTATAGTATCTTTAGCATTAATTACAGCAGAAATATTTATCTCATTGGCACCTTGTGAGATCATTTCAATATTAATTTTTTCATCTGCTAAAACTTTAAACATATTACCAGCAATTCCTATAAAGTTCAACATCTGCTTACCAACTAAGGATACAATAGTCAAATTTCTTGTGAGATCTACCGTTCCTAACTTTCTCAATTCCCTTATGGAATTCTTTAATGCAACCTCTTGATCCGACTGAATCAGAAGCGCCATAGAAACATGCACTTCTGAAGTCGAAATTAAATCCACAACCAATCTAAAGTCATCCAAAGTAGTAAATATATGTGCTAAGAAGCCATGAGACAAAGTTTTTTTGTTTGAATGGACATTTATGACCACTATATCAGGCTTTGCAGTAATAGCAGTTGCTGATCTTTTGTTGTGCGTAGCGATGTATGAATTCGATAATGTTTCATAAGCAGCAGGAGGATGTGGAGGGGTAGCCTCACCTCTTCTTCCAACGTTATCAGGATAGATTATGGTACCATTTCCAGTTGGATTCTCAACATTTTTTATTCTGATTGGAATTTTAGCTCTAATAACCTGTTCCATAGTGAATGGATGAATAACCTCAGAACCGTAATATGTCAATTCTGCAGCTTCTTCTGGAGTAACGCTGGAAAGTAATCTTGCTCTAGGAACTTTCCTAGGATCAGCAGTGAAAATACCATCGACTTCCTTCCATACTTGAAGCTCTTCTGCTTGAATACCTACTGCCACCAATGCAGCACACAAATCCGTATAGCCTCTTCCAACACCATTTAATAATCCACCAGGGACAACACCGAAATACCCAGTCAAAACGGGAATAGTATCATCATCCAACTCAAGCACTTTTTTACCAAGTTCATCTGATAAAAACTTGTAGAAGTCATCATCAAAGCCTTTGGAACAATCAAAGTTAATTGGGATAACATGAGAAAGATCAAGATAAGCAGCCTTCAAACCACGGTCTCTCATCAATGTGACCATAAATAAGCAAGAAAGCTTCTCACCAACGGACATAATAGAATCCAAAGAACGAGAGCTCATTTCTCCAAGAACTTGGCATGCTTTCAATAATTCAAGAACTCTTTCCATTTCATTCTTTATATGTGAGTTCAACTCACTTAAAAGATCTGAGCCAGATACATATTTCTTTGCATTTTGAATGTGATCTTCTTCAATAATGTTCAAGAGAGGTACAAAGTCCTCGTTCTTGGTTGCCAATTCAGCCGCTTTTATCAACCTTGATGTAGTTCCCTCACTCTTTGTCCGTGAAGATCTGGCTGAACATACAACTGCAATTCTGTTTTTCTCATTGAAAACCTTCACTATGTTATCAACTATATTGTCTGGAAACTTACCAATCGAAGTACCCCCGAACTTTTGTACAATCCACCCCGGCTTAAGACCAGAATGTAAATCCACTAAGGAATTATAGGATCTTTCCAACGGTGTAGGAGATTCAGACATTATTATAGTGTGAAGATTTCTTCAGTAGCTTTTGCTAGGCCTTCTTAAAGTTTTATAAAATAAAATACAATATGAATATTAAATGGTTTAAATAGATATTTGATCTGGAGGAGTATGAGTCAATGATAAATTGAAAAATTACAAAAAAAAAAAAGTCTCGGAACACGCTGACGTAATTTAGCTGAAAAAAAAAGTTTAGATGAGATAATAGAACTACTTTACCTTATATCAATATTGCAGCTTTAGTGCGGAATGACCAAGAGAACACTGGAAGAATCAGAAAAGCAGAACAAAAGACAGGATACTAGTTTCCTGAAGGAGGATATTGAAGGATTCTTTGAGGAAAAGATTTGGAATGAAGACTTTCAGAATAAGCTTGCTAATGATATAAAAGATAGCCAACCTTATCGCTGGGGAACAATCAAAGAATTAATGAATGATGAGCTTTTACGAGAGGTTAGAAAAGAAGTCTTGAATGAAATTGCATTCACCAAGAAAGAGACTGATATTTACAAAGTCTATCAATCTGGTGATTTAGCGAATCTTTCTGGATTGGATTGGAATGATTTATCGAGATTACCGTCATTATATAAACTTAGAGCCGCTATTTACTCTGAAGAATTCAGAGACGTAGTCTCTAAGATAACTGGATGTGGTAAGCTTAGTGGTGTCAAAACTGATATGTCTATCAATACATACCTGAAGGGTTGTCATTTGTTAACTCATGACGATGTCATTGGTTCCAGGAGAGTCAGTTTTATTCTCTATTTGCCTCACCCAGACAAACCTTGGAAGCCACATTATGGAGGTGCTCTTAGATTATTTCCTGCCATAATACCAAATGTCCCAGAAACAGACTACTCAGTGAAGCTAGTTCCACAATTTAACCAAATTGCGCTTTTTACAGTTCAACCGGGACTTTCATTCCATGATGTTGAAGAAGTCAGAACCGATAAAAAGAGGCTTTCTATCCAAGGATGGTTCCACATCCCACAAAAGGGAGAGAAAGGGTATATAGAAGGAGAGCAGGAAGAAACAGAAGCAAAATCAACATTACAACAATTGCAAACAAAGGAATTGCAAGAATATGATTTTCCTAAACCTGTTAGAAATGATTTTGCTAAAGATGAAATCACATTGTATGAGAATTTCAAAGAATTAACCCCAAAGGACATTGCATATTTATCTACATTCTTAAATCCGTCTTATTTGGGCAAAGCTTACCTTGACAAGGTAAGCGAGGCATTTTTGGAAGAGTCTGTTGTTGAATTGGACGACATATTAAATGAAACCTATGCTTCTGAACTTAGGTCCTTATTGAAAGAGACAGAATTAGAAGAAGATACCCCAAGCATAACAGCAGACATTAAACACCCTTGGAAATGTGCCATCCCCCCACATAAACAGAGGTATATGTACATGGATGGAAAGAGCCATATGAAGCTTGAAAAAACACAAATTGAACAAGTCAACAAGACTGGTCCTCAAGAACTTCCGAACTTTTCATTGACAACAGGTAGCAAAACTGATAACAAACTAGCAGAACTAGGTTCTTTCTTCAAATCCTTATCATTCAGAAAGTGGCTTGTCGGTATCACAAGAATGATTCCAACAAGTGATCAAGTTTTGGTTAGAAGATTTAGGCCTGGCTCTGATTTCATTCTTGCCACATCTACACAGAAGAACCTCGCCAGAAAGGGCGAGTTGGACATGCTATTGGAGGCTACTCTAAACTTGACACCAACAGCATCTGACCCCAAAAACTGGGAATCAGGTGAGTTTGGTGGATATGAACTCTGTATGGCCCTTGAAGACGATGAAAATAGCGAATTTGAAGAAGATGAGGATCCAGCTATTTATAGATCCGGTGACTCCAGTGATAGTATTCTTCATACAAGTCAGTGCAAGTGGAACTCTCTTACCTTGATGCTCAGAGATCCTTCTGTATTGAAGTTTGTTAAATACGTTAGTATCAATGCAAAAGGGTCCCGTTGGGATATAAACTCTCAGTGGAACATCAAATCTAAGGAAGATTCTGAGGAGTCAGAGTCAGTTTCCTCTCCGTGATCTCCCGGGTGCTCCCAATTTTGGAAGGGGGTCTAACTCTTCCATAGATCAACACATATAAAATATACAGTACATACAGACATTGAATACGACATTATTTACACTGTAGCAACCCCCCCACGACAGTAGTCTTGGTCCTCAGAGATTAAACAAAAGAATACTAACTACATTGAGAAATAGAGGCATTTACATGCAGAGATCGAACAATCTCAAACATTTCTAAGCAGACCCTAAGACCCTATGCAAGGCAACTTCTACTGTTTTGCAGCCAAGACTTTATACATTGGCCCCCACTTCTTTTATGTGTGATCAGACCTTACAACATGTGAAACATGACCGAATATTGTGGTGCATCAAATTGACGGATCTTGGACCTGTAATATCTCCACTAATCGACGTGCTTCGTACCTCATGATTACAGGCATCTTTTGGTAAATTTGCTTCTAAAATCCGGTCTTGATAACTAATTGTCTTATATCAACTAAATTGATGACGTTTCGAAGATCTAGCCCATAGTATCTTCCCAAAATGGACTTTTTATCTAGCAGGATAGTACTACATAGCAATTGTGTGCCTTATATGAGTGATTTATATTCCCTTACTTCCAATCCATGACCGTCTTCGATCTCCAAGACAACGCACGGCTGAACTTTCACTCATATAGGTGTTGCGATCTTGTTTATCGTTGATTGCATTTTAAGAAACTGTTAATGTTGAGGGTGGCTCTATAGATGAGCCACCTATGTAGATCTACTCTCTGGTATTGGTTTAAGATTTTATTCCGGTTCTTTGATTACTGCAAGCCTTATGCGGATTGGCAATCAACAATTACCAAATTACGCGAGGTGCTATTTTAGGCAAACTTTCTAGCAGTTAGCCGCACCTGAAGAATCAGTTTTACAGCCAAAAATGAAGGAGGGATAGTTGTGGATTTACAAAACATATAAGAGTCAGGCCATATACGAGAGAAAAATAAGAATAGTCTCAAATACAAGAAAAAGGGAACATTTTAAAGACATGGTAAAAGTCCTTAAAACATCAAAATTTACTGTCTCAGTAGTTATCAGAGCCTTCCAAGCTGTATTATCTATAATTGTCTTTGGTTTAGGCATAGATGTCGCGTCAAAAACAGATGGTTGGGACAGAGCTGTTTATGCTACAGTAATTGCAGGATTCAGTATAATATATTTAGCGGTTGTATTATCACCATTGTACATGATTACTCCACCTGCTTCAATCTTGATTTCTGAGGCCATTTTGTTCATATTTTGGTTGGCTGCATTTGCTTCTATTGCAAATGTGTTTGGAGGTGTCAGTTGCTCAGGTTCTATTTCTCAAGGACTCTATACCTTTTATTACAACATATCCTATTGTCAAGCTGCACAGGCTATTATTGGACTTGGTGTTGTTAACTGGATTTTATTTGGAGTCACCCTATCTTTTGCGATTGCCTACACACTTGTTCCATTAGTTCAAGCCCTGGTAAGTGCTTCTACTTATTTCGGTAAGAGTGAGTATATTATTGGTGCTATTTTTCCCCAAAACCCGGTTGTTCCAGAAAAAGAGGACCCTGTTGCTCCTGATCCAGAGATTGAAGCTGGAGAAATAGGACAAAAAAACCCAGAGATTGAAGAAGGGGAAATAGAACAAAAAAACCCAGAGATTGAAGAGGGAGAAATAGAACAGAAAAACTCAGAGATTGAAGCAGGAGAAGTAGAGCATCAGAATCCAGATATTTCCGAATACGAGCCTGCACCTGAATTCGTTGATGATTCAGAAAACAGTTAGGTATCAAACACAAACCTGTGACAATCAACAATATAATTATTTTTATAGCTTTCTATTGATCACTGCTAAGAGCCTGTAGCTCCTAGCACCAGAGCTTGAATTCAGTGACTGACTAATCTTGCTATGCCGTTATGAATCCTTCAGTTAAATAATATCGCTAATTCATTTCCTTTTTTTGGTAGCCTTATATGTAAATCTGATGTTAGAATAACAGTTTTAATATTCAGACAAAAGATGTTAACAAGCCAGAGTTCATATTATCTATTGTGCTTAGAAGACCTTATGTAGTATATGGTTTCCAAAGAACTCTCAATTTCTCAACTTACCACTATACAGGATAGACCCGATTCACTATCAAGACGTAGTAAGACTTGACGTCTTCCTTAATAAACATACGTAAGCCCCTAGGAGACTCTTTCCATCATCTCATTGCTGACTTGAAAGCGTGTGATTTTCGACGACCGAAATATAGCCCCACTCTTTGGATGCCATGTGTGATTATTGTTACTAATAATCTTTGCCGACTTGAAGGATTCCTTCACCTAAACCGGGAAAGCCTGTGAAACTTTTGTTGGCTCATAAGAGCGAACATTTTTCATACTATACAGAAACGAGTGTCAACTAAAGTAGATTACGATTAAATCAGTTTCTAGTATATAAAAATAATCTAAAAGGATGGCTCAAGTAGAACCAAACCCCTTAGTTGTTGTTGCTACAGTTGCGGCTATCATTAGCGGTTTCGTGGCTCTTTATTATTTCAAACAAAGTCAAAAGAACAGACCAGTTTTGATTCCAGACCAATTCCAAAAGTTTCCATTGATTAAGAAGACTAAGGTTTCCCATAACTCTACAATCTACAGATTTGGTTTACCTAACCCTTCCGATCGCTTGGGATTGCCAATCGGCCAGCATATCTCTATTGGTGCCACTATCGACGGTAAAGAGGTTGTTAGATCATACACCCCAATTTCCAACGATGATCAATTGGGACACTTTGATTTGTTGATTAAGACATACGAGCAAGGTAATATTTCAAAACATGTCCAATCCAAGGAGGTCGGAGATCATGTTTCTATCAGAGGTCCAAAAGGTTTCTTTACTTACACACCTAACATGGTCGATAGTTTTGGAATGATTGCAGGAGGAACTGGTATTGCCCCAATGTACCAAATCATAACTTCAATCTTGAGAAACCCAGATGATAAGACTAAGTTATATTTGGTTTATGCTAACGTGAGCCATGATGATATCTTATTGATCGATGAGTTAGAGAAGTTGGCTAAAGAAAACCCAGACCAGTTTAAGATTCACTTAGTTTTGAACAATCCACCAGAGAATTGGAAAGGAAGTGTCGGTTTCGTTACTGAAGAAATTATTCGTCAACACTTGCCTGGACCAACTGATGATACGAATTTGTTGATCTGTGGACCACCACCAATGGTCAGTGCCATGAAGAAGGCTGCTGTTGTCGTGGGATATCCAAAGGCAAAACCGGTTTCTAAGTTAGGTGATCAAGTTTTCGTCTTTTAAAGGAGGACAGTCACACTAATTATGCTTCTGTTTCTATATTTAATAAATAGATCTAATCGTACTCGGTATCCATGTCATCCGTTGAATTCTGCATATAAAAAAGAATGATGTGAGGTTCGTTCCGTCTATGTACTATAAACATCCCTAAGCAAATATAATTTATATGGTTGAAAGAATAATATAGCACATAGAGAAGAATATGAAGATAAGTGTCTTTCTCTATTTGTGTCTACTGTTATTACTGGCAGAAGTTCTGTCAACTGTTATCCCAAAATGGGAAGCAGCAAGGCAAAACTTTATGTTTGATACGATAAACTCGGATAAGATAGAGCTAGAGAGTATGTTGAGAACGCCTTCAGGGTATAAAGATTTGCCGCCTATCGTCTCTATGCCATCCAAAGAACAGAGAACCATTAAAGATGGGGAAATACCCAAATATGTGATTGACTATGCCCCGTTCGTACACTTGTATTCAGAAGAAAGGTATTTGCCGTATGACATTGCTGACTACGTTAAGAACTTCCATGTTACGTATTCAAATGGGTCAGTAATAAATGGAACTGAGTCTGATATGACTCTTCTGAAGTTGGCAAATCTTCCCCAACTTGAGGATTTGTACATGACTGCCAATTCCGATTTTGATACAGATCCTGACTGGATAACTGGCGTCAAAAACAAGCCATCTCTTATTGATGGAGAAATCAAGGATGCTCCTGCTACATTGATAGTGGTTGATAAGGGTAATGGATGGGTGGATGCCTTCTGGTTTTACTTTTATTCTTTCAACTTGGGACCATTTGTCATGGGATCCGGCCCATTTGGGAACCATGTGGGCGACTGGGAACACTCCTTAGTTAGGTTCCACAATGGTAATCCTGTAATTGTTTGGATGTCAGCTCATGGTGGAGGTGGAGCATACTTCTACAATAATTTAGAGAAGTATGAGCTTGATACAAACCACCCTATTATATTTTCAGCAAGAGGAACTCATGCTAATTACGTTTCCGTCGGTCAACACCCTCATGATTTACCTTATGAAATTTTATCTGATTTCACCGATAGAGGACCTTTGTGGAATCCAACAAAAAATTACCTTGGTTATACATATGATGGGGAATTTGTGTATCCAGGAACTACAAATACTAATCCAAACCATGTTGGAAGGGAGTTGAAATATGACAACTGGCTTTCATTCACAGGTCACTGGGGTGATAAGACATTGGAAAAGCACGATCCAAGGCAAAAACATCTGCTCATTGGCGGTGCTAAGTATATTGATGGTCCTCATGGACCATTAATGAAGAATTTGTTGAGGTTGAAACCCTGTGAAAGAACCAAGTGGTGGAATTTCTGGAATGGATGTAATGTGAGAGAAAACATAAAGTGGGGACTTGGAGTGGAAAGCGAAGGCTATAATTGTGGCAACTTATTTATCAATGTGAAGCCAAGTTGGCTCAAAAGCTTATTTCAGAAGATAACATGGGGTGGAGGTTTCTGTTACATAATAGATTTAGTATATGGTTAGAATTCAAGTAACGTAACTAGCAATTTAATGATGATTAATATTATAGGTAGATGTTTATATTTGTTTACAATTGATTAAAACTATCCTTGTAGATATTATTGTCTATTCACAATGTTTGAAAACAATCTACATTGCACGATTTCTTGAGGCAGAAGAAAATTGCAAAATTGTATGTTGGTTTTCTCACAAGGAATGGAACTCAAAAAGAAGATTCCATATCTTTCTTTGTAGCATAAAGGTAAAAAGAGAATACTACAGACTCGTTGGATATTAGTATGTCAACCCACCACCCTAGTTTGGATGGGTCGGCCGGCTTGGGGCTTGTGTTAAAAAATATCACTAAGGCATTGAAATCAAACTCAGGTAAAAATGTACCTGTCCTGATTAACCCTACCGTTGTTGGAGGAGGCGAAGACCAACAGAGACTCTTCCAGAACTTAAGAGAAGGGACATTACCACAGAGGGCACATGCAGCGGAGAAAATGACGGAGGCTTTAAGCAAGTATTCAATTTCATCAATCCCAGAGGTGTGGTATTCAGCAAGAGAGATTTGTGATTACAGAGTGCAATCCTCTATTAGAAGAATAGGATTGAAACTTCTTATAGAATGTATATCTCATGAACAAGACCTGGTAGGTGACAGACTTATGTTTTTTAAAGACATTGTACTGTTCTGTCAACTCTCTGATAAGCATATTGATCCAGAGTACGATCTTTTCCTCGAAGCGTTGAAACGATTAACCGATGATGGGAGAGATATACATGATTTTTGTGTATATAATGCGGAAAAGGATCTTCTTTTGTTCTTATCTACGGCTATTGGTTGCTTGGGGGGAATGGTGAAAGCCCGCCAAGAGAAACAACATACTTCAGAGTCAGACCAATCTATTTCATATCAAAACTTATTGAATACCATCAATTATATTAAAAACTGCTTAAAAGTCAACTCTGGCGTTCTAGATGAAAACACAATTTCATCTTTGATCCAAAAAGTTATTAATGTTGCGGCAGATAGTAAGAATAGAGAGATCATTTCAAATGTACTAGATCTATTATTTTCCGTGAGTTCATTTGGAAGATTCCCCTCTGATTCTTTCCTCGATATTATGAAATTTCTCTGTTTTTGTTACCATGAGCATGATGATTTGATGAATAATGTTTGGGAGATAATCACAATGCTCCAATCAACAGGAAACTATGAAATGATCATCATTAATATTTGTGAAATCATTCGTGATGATAGCCTTCAAAATTACCATGGTACTAATTCTCTTAATAATCGAATAAAAATAAAGCTTGGCTCGATCGCAATAATGGAAAGACTTCATATTTCTTCTTTACACGATTTGGTGGGCATTAAGTTTTACCTTAACGAATTATTGAAATCAATATTTGCATCTGTATCAGCAAATGTGCCGATAATAAATACTGCGCATTTGCGGACACTTGATAGAATTCTTTCTAGATCATCATATGAAGATAATTTTGAAATTGAATATACTGGTCCATTTGATAAGGTTCTTCCGTTTCAAGCATGGTACTCCGAGAGTTTTTCGATCTATGATATATTATCTAATATAAAGTTGACCACAGAACAAGACGTGAACTATATGAGATCGATATGCATTTCGTTGCAAAATCTTTACGAAAGCAACGATCTCCCATCACCGAAGGATAAGTTAGTGAACTTTTTCATGTTGTTTTCTGTATATTTAAGCAGAGATACTTCTATCTTTGTTCTAAGATATTTCAATGAAGAAAGATCTTGTACTCTGCTCAACCCTTTGTGGAAAGAGAATTGCTTCAAGATCTTAAACCGGTTTTATTATCAAAATGACGATCCTATGGTGCAAGAAGAGTGCTTGAATGTTATCAAAACCTCCTTAGAAATCTCAAACACTATCAGCGATAGTAAGAGTTTGGATTATGATGTTATCTATGATATCCTTACAAAATCTAGTACTGAACAGAATGAGTCAGTCACAGACTTTCTTATGAATAAAATAACCCTAGACATATGTTTGAATGCACCAATCGAAGTTTTTGACGAAATATTTAGGTGTGTCACTTCTAACATCTTGCGAGAAAAATCTACGGGGGATTTGAGGCCAGTTATATCATTGACATCAAACAGTTCTTTTGCTCTGTCATCGAAGAAAACTGCTCCTTCAAATTTTTATGTAAACAAGATGGCAGAAGTTCTTTGTACTATATTTTTGATTTCATCTACTAGGGACGACACAAGAGCCTGTAAAGCTTATGACATGCTAATCAGGGTGTGTAAAATGTCTTTGTTGAACGAAGACTTTAATTCATTATTAACTATATCCAAGTGCCTTGTTAGACTTAGATGTACTGAGGAAAAATTCATTTATATAACAAAGGTTAGTGATATGACTGGGTTGGCTACAGCTTTCAAGAGAAATACTTTAGAATCAGATTTCAAAGATGCAGATCACTATCTATGGAGATATCCAGAGAATTTGGCCTACTTACCTGAAAAATATTTCATCAAACCTCTGAAGACATTGGTCGTATATGACGAGTATACCACGACTTCACTG
This sequence comes from Priceomyces castillae, assembly GCA_030574375.1. Lineage (NCBI taxonomy): Eukaryota > Fungi > Ascomycota > Pichiomycetes > Serinales > Debaryomycetaceae > Priceomyces > Priceomyces castillae. The sequence continues at coordinate 671,467 of JAJMEX010000002.1, forward strand.
AATACACTTGATTTTACACCATGGCTTGCTATAGTTCTTGAAATATTAGAAAAAGTTTTCGACTGGGAATTATATTCTTTCATTTGGGCACACTTTTGTGAGCAGTTATCCAACATGACATTATTTGTTTCATCCGGAACACAAATTATTAAATTAAGGAAGTTGGTTTGTAATTATTTGACTTTGAATTTTCCACCTTCTTTAACTCTTCCTAATAGTTTTACAAAAGCTGATTTGCAAGTTGTATCAGCTAGAACATTATCAGCGTTAATTGCATACCGTGATCTTTTCTCAAAGAGTGATCAAGATCAGCTTGTTAACTCTTTGATATTTGGTTTAGGATCGTGGGAAAAAACTGCTATTCCTTGTATTAGTATCTTGACAGTGTGTTGTTGTGAAATTCCATTATCAATCAAGAAATTTCTATCTGTTATATTGACCAAATTGCAAACTACCATTACAAGTGTATTTGCTGCACCTTTAACTTTAGAGTTCTTATCGTCGTTGATACATTTACCTGCATTGATTTCTAACTTCACCCATGATGAGTTTAAGCGAGTATTTGCGATTGCATTCAAGTATATTCAGTATTCGAATGATATGAAAAAGCGTACATATAAAGATGGATCAGGTAATAATGTTCTACAGGAGCATGGCGTTGATGCGAAGGTCGAGAGGAGTGTTTCAACAAAAAATCTTGAAATAACACCAAATTTGTCTCAATACTTACTTACCTTGTCATATGGCGTAATATCAAGCTGGTTTTTGACAATTGAAATGAGCGAAAGAAGACATTTCTCCTCATTCTTAGTTAGAAGCTTAATCCTGGCAAATGGGAATGATAAGTCTGATGATTTGGACGACCAGACAATTGCTTTCATTGATTTGATAACTAGATTCACTTATAGTGACATGCCTTTGGTAATGAGCAATCCCTCAAGCGATACAAATATGAATGAGAATACCCATTCTGCTTCATTTATTGTTGGAAACTCAGTTCTTAGCATCGAAACCGATACATTCAACGGTGACTACCGTATCAGAATAAGAAGATCGACTGGTGTGACTGAATTAACGGGCTCTGTAAAAGGTGTTAAAGATTCAGGAATCGCAGCTTTAAACTCAAATTATATCCTCCTTCAACTAATCAATAACATTGACACCACTAGTAGTATCAAGCCACTTCCGTTGATCGAAGATGTCATTACTTTAAGAGCACTTTCAATAATTGACAGAATACCAACTGTGGAGTTCCATAAAATTGGTATCATGTACATCGGCCGTGGCCAGTCAACTGAATTAGAAATTCTAGGCAACAGAGTAGGCTCGAGAGCATACCAATCCTTCTTGGATAGTATAGGACTGCTTATTCGTCTTAGGGGCAGCCGTGAGTACTATGTGGGTGGTCTTGACACAGAAAATGATCTTGATGGAGAGTACAGTCTTCTTTGGACTAATAAGATAATGCATGTAATCTTCCATGTTACAACAATGATGACTCCCCATGAGACAGACAAAAATTTTGACCTTAAAAAGAGACACATTGGAAATAACTATGTCAATATCTATTTCGACGAGTCTGCTCTTCCATTCAACTTCAATGTGATCAAGTCACAGTTCAATTTCCTTAGCATTGTTATTTCGCCTGCCTCGGTATCTTCTACTGCGAAATCTACTGATCGTAACCCTGGTATGTCCAGAAGATTCTTCAAGGTAAAGGTCTACCGTCGTGCTGGTGTTCCTGCCGTGTTTGCTACCGTACATTTTAAGATGATCTCTGAAGAGAAACTCGCTTCCTTTATTAGAGGCCTTGCAGTTTTGGCCGACCAGTTTGCAAGCGCATGGCACTCATCCATTTCCAGTCCTTATCTTAATAACTGGTCTCATAGAGCAAAACAAATATCCATTCTAAAGGAAAAAACAATTAGCAACCATTATGCGTTACAAGAAGAGAGTCAGAAAGCCCCTTCTACCTCGTCTGCTACAGTGTTTTCTTTTTTGCTGCAATTAAACGCTGATACCACTGTTGCCAACGCCGGCGTCGGCATTCCCAGCGGAAACGGTCATGAAAGCTACGAATACCTAACACCCACTGACAGTGATATGTACTCCAAACTTGAGTTCAATTCCTACACCTGAGTATCATCTTCAGATCACTTTAACGCTGCAGGTCCTTGTCCTACCACGATTATGAACTAGAGGAACACGTTCCTGCATATTTCCGGCATTTCCGAACCGCTACCGATGATTGCCATCCCCTCCAATGAGTAATTTAGCATCCACATTTAACTAAAAGTAAGGCTCCTTAATACAATTGCACGTGTCAGTGCAGCAAATATTAGAACTGTACCCGGTATATATTCTCCTTGTGTAGTGTCAACCTACGGTGAAGTCGATGACCGGAACAACAATATATCTTAGTTCCGGGGTTATATAATAACAAGAGACAACCGTTAATATAGAGCGAGTAAGAGATAGCAGAAATGATCTCAACGAAATAGTGACATTGTAATAACGAGATAGTGAAGCACTGTTGCTGGTGGTAATGTCAGTATAAACGCTGCAATCTCTAAACAGAAGCCGCGATAGAGGCACAGCTTAATTGTTGCTTTCTTTTAGCACGGCGTTAAACTAGAAACGGTAGTTCATATGATAGGACATTGAGTCCTGCTTATAGCCGCAGTATTTAATCTTTTTGTATACTAATTAATCAGCGCATCGTAGGACTAATATGGTTATTTAATCAGAGCAACGAAGGGTCATAACGTTTTTTAAAAATCTCTCGGACCATTACTATACCAAATATATATTTATACCAAGAAGGCTTTCTGGGTATACTAGCTAAGGCTACTATAGCTTAAAATTTAATAAAGAGATATTTGTGATAGAGGTGTGGCAAGACATCGACTGAAACGTTAAGATGGTGGGTGTCACATTTGACATAGGAACATTCAATAAGCACGGAGAGGGGGCACTTAGGTCTGTCAATAAGACTTTAGCTGGAGAGAGTGAAGCTGTAGCAAATTTAATGAATCAATACAAAAATGACCTGTTTTCACAGGGAAGCTTAATGACGAGCTTGGAGATCATGCTTAGAACAAGGAACAGTGATGGGAAAATTGTGGTCAGTGGAATTGGAAAATCTTACAAAATTGCTAGCAAGATAGTAGCGACGTTGAACTCTCTTTCTATTCAATCTTCGTTACTTCACCCATCTGAGGCTTTACATGGTGATTTGGGAATGATTGGTAGTAGAGACTGTATTTTACTTATAACTGCTAGTGGCAATACTCCTGAACTTCTTCAGCTTTTGCCTCATATTTCTCCCGAGATTCCAATTTTGCTCCTAACTTGCAATAAGCAATCTAAGCTTGCATTCCATCCTCAAATCAGAGCCTTACTTCTCACAGAGCTTCCTGCTAATTTAAAGGAGGACAAGATACATGGTTTACCAGCACCTACCATTTCCACGACATTGGCATTGGTTCTTGCTGATGCTACAATTTTGGCACTTCTGGAGCTTATTGAAGATGATGTGCTTCGGAGAAAGAAGTTATTCTCTATGAAACACCCTGGAGGTTCAATCGGTGCAGATTTAAGCCACTTAAACGAAAATCTTAGCGAGTCAGCAAGAAAAGCGTTTGGATCAGAGACTAGTTCTACGTCTTTATTAAGCTTGAACCAGATTAGACTCTTTAAGACATCCACGAACCAAGGAACTAGTACTCCTACTTCAGAGAACTCTACTGATGATGACGACGGCTTTGAAGCCAAATATTATTCTAAGAGTCTGTCTCTTTCATATATAATCAAGCATGCTGATCAATCTCGAGTTTTAAAGCTCAAGGATACCGAGTTTAAGCTGTTGAATCAAGAAACATTATTTAAATGGACGCTTTTATATGATTTCATAGTGCACACTACAAACAATGTGACAAAGGCCATTTCCTGTGGAGACATCAAGGATATAATACGAAGTACATTTTCACATGAATCTGATGACCCAATGCAGACGTGGCAAGATTTTATGAAACGCTTTGAGTCTAACTTTAGTCAGATCGTGCTTTAATAGCCTTTTTTATTCTCCTTCATTTCATCTTCATAAACATTCATTTCAATTCTTTAATGACAATTGTGTAATTCTCACAATCAAATTGTTATATATGTATTCGGTTCTGAAGTACTCAACATATTTTAGTTCTGAATCAAATAGTCATTACTCGGTAGTATCAAGGTGTGTATAGTCAATTGGCTTTTTTCAGTGATTGAATCGATAATATATTTACGAGAATAATACGTAATTCACTCTATTTTCATACTACATATAGTTTAATCACAAGTTAGTTATATAAGCCTATAGACAATTTTAATATGTACAAAAAAAGCTTCAACTTTAGCCACCGAGGAAAACATCGAAGGAAGCAATAAGAATTTAATAGTTTTAGTTTAAATAAAGAAATAAATTATTCGGAAGGGTGGTATAACAAGTGAACCTTTATACAAGCAATTTGTATGACGATAAATATTTGACACGAATACTGCTCTTAGCTATTAAGATGAGTTAATTATTTTCGGCTTCGATCAAAGCAGTCTCAGCAACAATAATCATTTTCTCCACAGAAGCGAGATGTTTTCCATAAGTATTTTTGGATGATATTTGTTTAAGATATTGTCTCAACTTGACCACTAGAACCTTCTTTTCATCACTTTTGGCATCAAAGCCCTCCACAAGCTTTTGTATAACATAGTTTGCGTACTGATCTTTCATCATTAATGCCAATGGAGAATCATCGCTGACAGTTTCAACTTCGTAATCCTCATTGCCTAACATGACCTCATGAAGAATTCTCTTTCTTTGGTCAAAGGATCCGAACTTGATACATTTCTCAATGACATTAGAAGCAAATTTATGCTTGGAAAAGTTTACCACGGAGCCCAAGACTACTTTTAAAATTTCCTCTCTATCTTTCAAGTCTCCTCTTTCTAATATATGTTGCATCACATAATTACCATACTGGTCTTGAATTAAGAAGAAAATAAACCTATTCAATTCACTCAATATTTTCTGTTGATCTTCACTGCTTGAATATTCAAGTAATCTTTGAATCACTCTACATCCGTATGGATGTGTTGACAAATGATAAATATGATTATCCAAACTCTCCAACACAAATTTAATCCTCGAGAAAGGAATACGCTCAATAGACTTCTGGACGACATGATTTCCATTTTGATCTTTAGCACAGACCAAAATATAATCTTTGAGTTCTTCGATTATTTTAATTTGGCTATCAAGATCAATTGCTTCTAAAGCTCTTTGCACAACACGACATCCATACATCTGTAATGATAGCTCATAAATATGACCAAGCATGTACTCCAACAAGATGTGCTTTTGAGTATTGGAACCATGCTCAAAGTATTTTTGGATGACATAGTTACCAAACACATCAGTCATGAGATCATAAGAAATACCTCTAATTTCATTAAAAATTACTTCCTTTTCTTCCTCACTGGCCAGTGGTAATTTTTGTTGAATGAATCTCAGGCCATGTTGATCTTTAGTAAACTCAACAGCATGTCCATAGATATCCTTCAAGAAGTATTCTTTTCCTTTGAAATTTGAACGAACTTCTTCTAATAAGGGAGACCTATAAATATGGTTGGAACTCTTGTTGTTCGTATTTCTAGTACCTTTTCGTTTGTTGTTATTGGAAGCTGGTTGATGATTATTCTGTTGAATCCCATTTTGTCCTTTGTTGTCATAAGAAACAGGTGTACTGGTAGCAGTCGTCTCAGGAGGAGGAGGAGCACCAGAAGGTGTAACACCTATAGGAGGTGGTGATGGCTGATAGACAGAATAAGGATTAAAAGTAGGAAACATGAAGTTTGAAGTAGATGACATTTGGCGATTTGCCAAGCCAATTCCAGGAATATTAGGACTAATTTTATGAGAACTTCCAGTATCTTGTAGGTTCCCATCGGCCCCAGACTCATGATTTTCTTCCTTTGTGACAGTTTCTCCCTCATATTGATAGTTTACATTTGGATCCATAGGTGGCTGGGGTGGAGGAACACCAAATCCACTAGGGGTGAACGGAGAGGGACCCTTACGCGCACCATACGTACCAAAAGCATTAGGAGGGGGTGGAGGGGGTGGCATTGGAACGCTGTGAAAGACTCCATTATCCATAAAATAATTATTATATGAATTGCCAGGGGTAAAAGAAGGAGCAGAACCGGGATTCCAAAAGTTATGGGAGGGACCCTGAGAAGTTGTCTTAACAGGCTTTTCAATAGTATTAGATGGAGACTTTGATTCCGGCTTAACAGACAAAGAAGCCCCAGTTTGTATAGGAGAGGTACTGTTATAGTTGTCAATTTTTTCACTTATTGATTGATGTCTGGAAGTCCTAGCCGCAGGCATATTCAAATTTTCATTCAAAGAACCATGCGGTGAACTCAATATAGCCACATCCGTTAAGGACTTAATACCACTATCATTAGTATTGAAACTAGTCCTTCTTGACGAAGGTCCATCTAAGGATAAAGAGTTGAGACCATTTGAGAGCTCGATATCTCTTGTAGCGTCTGCCACAGCAGAAAACTTTTGAAGAAATGACTCTTGAGGAGGGTGTCTACTCGCTATTCCTCCACTAATAGATGCAGCGCCAAAGTTAAGTCTTTGGGTACCCGCCGAACCATTTGGTTGTGCTGAATTTTGGTATACTGGTGCAGTAATCGCAGATAACGATCCCCTCTTTAAGCCAAATAGCCTACTTTCAACATCACCTTCATCATTCAATGAAAGTCTTCTTCCACCTTGATGGACATCAGTTCTATCATTATCAGCGGCGAACATCTTTGCAACGTTGGGATCAACCTGATCAAGAACGGTTCTATATTGAGGAGTTGATGTGTTTGTTTGGGATGAATTACTAGACCATATAGTTTCTGATGGCATCTTAACTTTCACAAAAAGCAACCTCAAGCACTTGAATATATACAATTACCACGTAAAAGAACCTGATACTTTAGAAATATGCAAATGTAAATTTTATAACCGATTAACTAAATGTCAACAGGGGCAACCTGAATGATAACGGTTAACACGATTTATGAGAGATAGTTAATAATCCCTCGTTCACTGTCAACTGTGGAAACAGATTATACCCTATAACTCTTAGTAGAGATCAAACTTGTATGTTATGAAACTTCTCTTAGTGCCACTTCAACGCAGTTATTGAACCTGGTGGGTTAAGATTCGCTATTTGAGCCCAAATTACACAAAAGTGCGACTTTCACCATCATTTAACTAATTTAGTATAAGCTATACGGCTCCATATACATTAAATTCTATTCAATGTCTAAGTTGTCAAAGAATGCTTCTGATAGACTTATAAACCTTCTTTATACAGCAACATCTAGAGATGTGGCCACAAAAATACCCATTGTAAAAAAGCGATTGTATGAGCTGAACCAGTTTGAAAAAGAAGGGACCCGATCTGTCTTAGAAGAACTACAGGAAAATCAATGGAAACAGCGGCCAGTCCAGGAAGCAACGATTGACATTGAGAAAATAGCTGATACTACTAGGAAATCCAATGTTTTGAAATTCAAATGTCAAAATTCTTATATCAGTGATCATGATTTTTACAATATTTATCCTATTACTAGAGAAAGGAAATATTTGCTTCCACAGGAACTAAAGAAAGGAATCCAATTTGAAGTTGTTAAATCAAGAAACCCATTCAACCTTTTGCATAATGGACTGTACTATTTGATCTTTCCTAGCTACCTTCATGCCTGTACATATATGCTAGAGACCCTCAGTAAGTCCATGAATGGTTTTCGCATACGAATGGAATTTGTAGAACCAAACTCACATGAGCTTAAGTACATGTCTTCACCATATTTGGACCCTTCTATCAATGACACAATGCATCATACATCTAATCCTTTTTCAAAAATGGATCCGGGAAGAACTCCAGTTCAAGACATTTTCAAGTATTCTAAGCTGAAATCACCAATCGTGGAATCATTGTTGGGATTAGAAAAGAGGAGGAGGCTTGAAAGATTCTACACGATGGACAATGACCCCACATATTCCGAATTAGTGAACTTAATTGATAAAAGGACAAGAGAGAGTTGTGTTTTAGTTCGTAACTTACCGTTTGGACTTTCAAAATTTGCCTTACCCAAGTTACTCTGGAATTATGATTTAGCCAACTTTTCTGACGCTTCAAAATGTTTCACCACTATTATTAGTGACCCTGTTAGACAAGTTAATTTACATCTAATTCGTTTTGCAGATAATACGACAGCTAGAAGATTCGTTAGAAACTTTCATGGAAAGAAATGGGAGAGTGTCCAAGCACGTAAAGAAAAGATGTTACATGAACCATTGCTATGCGAGATCGTAAATTAAACTTACTATAGAAATATAATCTTCTAAAGTAGTAATCATAATTATAATTATAATAATAATAATAATAATAATAATAATGTTAATGATGAAGTATTTCAAGACTTCATTCTTGTTCAAATGTAAGGTACTTCCAGCTATATCTGACAAGGTCCCAATGTGAATTATGGTTCGTAATAAGATCTCCCGAGGAGTCCAGTGATTTTTTATTTCCTGTTTCAACAATAACATATTTTTCCCATAGTTTCTTATTTTTCCAAATAATTATCACACTGTCATTACCTGACCAGCCTAAGACACCAACATCATTGGTATAGGGGTCACCCATTCCATCAGTGTGATATTTATTCGTATTCACAGAACAAAATGACCATGTAGATTTAAAATAGTTTGGCATTGGAATTGGAAAAGGTAGTTTTTGAAATAGATGCTGCCTGTTAGATGGCACTGGCTCTCCTGGTTTCGATGCAGAACCCGCCATTTCAGTCAAAGGGGGGATGTTGAAAATATGTAATGTGCTCTTATCGGAGAGAACAGCTAACTTGCTATCATCGTGTGAAAACTTCATCGATGTTATTATTGCTTTATCTAAACCTCTTCTAAATTCATACAACAATGCTGTGTTATGAGTGGAATGTATTCGAATAATAGTACCAACTTCAGATGCAGATGCGACGAGTGTACCAGACCTGTTAAGTGCAAGGCATCTAATTTTTGATTTGTGTGATTTGATGATACTTACCAAATTTTTCTCTTGACCTTGGGGAGAAACATCAACTAATTGGATTTGACCGACAGACCTGCCAGGGAAGGCTAAAGTTTGGAACTTAGGTCCCTCATTCTGCAATGGGGAAGACGATGTATATAATCCACTAGAAGACAAGGTTTGTGAAAAATTGACTGATAAATCAGCAAGTCCGAATTCATTATCTATCGTTTCATAAGTTGCAAACTTCTTGGGAGGAGCGGAAAAGCCATAAACTAGAACTTGGTTCTTCAAAACAACTACGAATCTGATTCTTGATAATAAAACATTCAAGATCGGGCTTGTGAATTCCAATGTGAGGCTCGTCTTTCTTTTTAAATCGTCCCATATGACTAGCTTATTGCTAGCGAATTTTGGATTTTTTCCGCCACCTACTAATGCTAGATAATTCGTCCTGTGCAACATTGTTATATGACCAATACCTGAACCACCTCCATGTTTACCCCCTGTAGAAGTATTGAAGTATCTTTTTACTCTTAAATCAATCGGATTTGCATTATAAACTAGGAATCCATTTTCATGTCCCACAGCAAAACAACCTTGGTCCTGATTGAAATTGATATGTAATATATTCAAGTCTTTAGGGGACGAATCAGTGCTTAATGGTATATGGGTATTCATTGATGACACCACCCGTAAATGCTAACCTCTATTAAAAACGTGTACAATATGTTGCCACCTAGAACCTTTGTACTGCGGACCGTTTATATATCAATACCCAATTCCAGTCCCTGATGATGTACACAGCACAATGCTTTTTCACCACTAGATATATGAGGTACAAATCAATAGATCTTACAAACCGATTGATTATAGGAACGTTGGATCTAATTTTGAAGCCTCTTATTTCCGATTTTAGTTTAGCTATTGTAATCCTCTTTAACGAGCCATTTTATTGTTATATGTTTACAATTTGAATTCAATCACGAATTCGAGGGGATGCCTATTTTAGGATATATGGAAATACGATGAGAAGTTATATACAAATAATACATCTTAGACGACCTATTCATTCGATATCCATGATCTCTTCATCCTCGTCACTAGAGTCTTCACCCTTTTTTAGATCTTGGGCCAACAAATTGATATCCTCTGAATGAATACTCTTAGTAGAATCTACAGATAGGTCTCCAGTGATATCAACTCTTCCACCCTTACTGTTTAGTGGATTATTAAGCTTCGAAGAGGAGATCTCATGCTTTAAGAACCTCCGTTTATCATTTCTATACTGTAAAGTTGGGAGATTCAACTCTACCATCTTGTCAGCTGTATCCTTTAAAAAGAATGAGCTGTTATTTTTATTAGATTCTAAAGCTCTCTTTAGCAAATCTGAAGCCACGGGATCAGAAGGAGAAATCGCAAGAGCATCGTGTAGAGTATCTATAGCTTTGAAATAATTTCCCAATTTCAAATGAATGAGTCCTATGGCAGCCATTACGTTTGAGTCATTCTTGTTACTAACGCGTAGAACTTGGTTAAAGCAATCAAGGGCCTTATAAGGTTGGTTACTACGTCTATAAACATGACCTAAATTGGCATGTATAGAGACCCAAGTTTTAGAATCGGAATTCAAATGCTTTGCAGCCACCAACGCTTCTTGGAAAAACAATTCTGCTTTAGGTAAATCGCTCTTGTGGAAACTTATAACTCCTATTTCATTTAATAACAATGGATCAGTTTTGCAGATTTGATATGATGCCAGTAAATATTCTTCAGATAGCTTTAGGTTGTTCATTTGTAAGTGTTGCATGCCTAGGAAGAGGTTTGGTAAATGTGTTCCAGGAAAAAGTCTAGCAGCAAAAGCATAAGCACTAATTGCCTGCTCATGTTCACCTTCCGCAGCAAAAGTATGAGCAAAGCCTATCCATGCTTGACCAAAATTGGGATTCAAAAGTGTGGCCTTGCTGAAATATTTCCTTGCTTCTGTAATTTTAGCTATTGATAAATAGTATATACCGATGGCCAACCATGTTATTGGGTTAGTTGGATGACTATCAGCAAGTTGATGTGCAATCAAGAATAGTTTACTTCTCCCTCCTAATTCGTGTAAACAACTCAAATAATTACGTATAACATTAAAGTTATATGGGTCCTTAGCCAAAATCTTCTCGCAAACTGACAAACATTCATCAAAGTTACACTGAACATAAAGGTTGTCAGCTTTACTTAATAATATATCGCTATTTTCCCCCAATTCGAACTCATCTCGTAATATGGTTTCAACCTCTTCAAATTTTGCAGTATTCAAGTATTTGCTTACTCTTGAAGTATATAAGACTCGAACCAATTCATCATTATCATCAGTGTCCCTGTAGTTCAAAGACGTTATAAGCTCCCATTCTTCGCTGGGAGTCATTAAATTGTTACTTATTAGTTCATTAAATGCTTCATAACACTTTACATCAACCATTACTGCTTCTTTATATGATTCTTTAGCTTTTTCAAAATTGTTTTGATTTGCATAAATCAAGCCCCTTAGGTAACACATGGATGCTTCTAGTTTTATTCCTCCGTCGCTATTCCTAACTTGATAATTCATGTCCCTCTTGAAAGGATTTGATTCTCCAATTAAGTCTAATGCTTCATCCCATTGCTCCAATTTTACTAAGCAATAAGCTGCCAAGTATCGGCAGCTGACTGACTTCTCAAACTCAGGTTTCCCTGACAATAAATGCTTTGCCCTCAAATAATTGCCGCTGTTAACATACACTTGAGCTAACCAGAACGCATCATTTGGATCATCTGTTAATGCAAGAACTTTGTCACCTACAAATTCTGCTGTCTTATAATGATGCTGCATCAAAGCGTCATGCCTCCACAATCTCAACTTCTCAGCTTGAGTTAAAGGCTCTACCTCATCTAGACCTTGTTTTTGGTGGTGTGTATCATTCAGTTGATTCTGAAGATTGGAACGATCTAAATGAAAAAACAGAGAGTGATTGGATCCGGGACTATCAAACAAATTGCCAACTGGATTGGGAGGTGTGCTCAAAAGATCCTGTCTATGACTGGCGATCTGTGGTGATATATACAATGTTGAATTGTGCTGAGACGGGGTCTTCTGGTTCTGAACCATTTTGAACTGTTGATTTTGCACAAGATATTAAGGACAAATGATCTTATAATCAGGGTCCTGTAGTTTAGTTCTGTTGGTTTAAATAGTTGTTGTTGTATGCTTGTTGCCGACGTAATCGGTAGATCAAACTATAAACATTACTATCTAGATTTGTCGTACAAAGTGCGACATTAGGGAATTTTCTAAGCTCATCGCTATTTACACTCTAGAAGAGTTAGTTTATTCTTTTCGATTAGATATATAAGTACTTGTAATGAGCAAAGGTCAAGAGAAGAAGCATAAAAAGGCAGAAGTGATCCAGAAGGCAACTGTTTCAGACGTGGATCATGAAGATAACAGTGTTGTTCCTTCTAAAGAGAACATTCAATTTCGTATATTGGTAGGATCGTACGAACATAACCTTCTTTGTTTGTCCTTGACTTTGGACCTAAAGTTTACAAAGGAGCCATTTTTCCATCCTATATTTCATTTTGAAGCACATTCTTTGTCAATCAGATCTATAGACATTGCTAAGAGATATCTTGTTACCGGTTCTAATGATGAGCACATTAGAATCTATGACTTGCAAAAGAGGAAGGAATTGGGAACATTACTCAGTCACCAAGGATCTATAACTACACTTCACTTTTCTAATGAAGGTGTTTCAAACGATAATACTGATAGATCTGGAAAATGGCTCTTGTCTGGTTCTGAAGATGGTAAAATCATCATTTGGCGTACTAAAGATTGGGAACCTTTCGGTACATTGAAAGGACACGAAGGAAGAATCAACGATGTAGCCGTCCATCCATCTGGAAGAGTGGGTATCTCTATTGGTCAAGATTTTACTATTAGATTGTGGAATCTTATGACTGCCAAAAAAGCAGCTGTTTTGAAAGTCAAGGGAAGAGATCATTTGGGTAGAAGCTTGGAATATGTTAAATGGACATTAGATGGTAAATACTTCATTGTTGGTCTTAGGGATCAAATCTGGGTATATAAGACATCTGAAGCAAAAATTGTCAAGAAAATAAAATTTAAGTCAACTCTTATGTGTATGAAAATATTGGAGGTTGAAGGTAAAGAGTGGCTTGTTACAGGACATGGAGATGGTCAAATTCATTTCACAGAAAATCTGGAAATAGTGCCACCTGAAGATGCTGTCGTTGAAGATATTCAAGAGTTGCAGCCATCATTTTCATTGAGAGCACATACAAATAGAGTAAAGGGCATTGCATTTTATCATCATAGCATTGACAGTAAGACATTTATTCCATTCTTAATATCTGCCTCATCTGATGGAAAAATTGTTGTTTGGAACTTACAAAACGAAGTGAGAGACCAGGTAGCTGTGTATGACAGTGGTGAGAGATTAAACTGTGTTGTTGCATGCCCAGAAGAAATAGAGAAAGCCAATTCTATGAAAAGGCGTTATAACGAAATAGAATCTGGTGACCTTAATGAATCCGAATATGAAACTGAGGGTGAAGAAGTACCCAAGGTGTTAAGCAAAAATCAAAAACGTAAGGCAAACAAAAAGAAGAATAGAGTCAGTGTTAAATTAGAATAAATTGATAGACATTTTATAATTTTGTACTCTAAACAGATAGATTGAAAATATATAGTTTCATAAAGACATCAAATACAAAATTAGTTCAATCTAGTAACGTGCTTGTCGAACAAAGTCTTAGCCTTAACCCAAACTGGAGAAGTCTTTCTTGTTGGCAATTCCTCTAAGGAAGGTAATAAATCACGGGCAAATGCCTCTGATGCTTCTCTTGGTAACATAGAAGGCAAGTGATCTATTGAACATACTGATAACTTTGGACCCGCAGTGGTTTCGACAGGAACTGTTGGGTTATCAAATGTTGTAGCAATAGTATAAATAGGAATTGGGTTGTGTGGATTGGTGGTATCGGCAGAAACATCAACAACAGATCTAAGCCTTCTGTCTGGAACATTCAAAGACTTGAAGTCAATAAAAGGTGGAATAGGTTGAGATAAGTAGATACAGTTAACAAATATATCACTCTCAACAATTTGCTTGAATGGACCACCTGGAGCAGTTTCCTTCATATCCCACTTGATTATTTTTTCATCTGGAATACCAGCTTTCTTGAACAAGTCAATGGCACCAGAACCACATCTACCCAAGGCACCAATTACCAAACAAGTTGGGTACTCGTTGTTGTTCTTCTTTAATCCCTCCAGTAATTTCTCCTTGACGAAATCAACCAAGCGTCCTTCATTGTCGTATGGGGTTACACCTGGAAGATTCTCAGAGTCTGGGTGCAGTTGCTTGAAAGCCCAATCCAAAAGACCGACAGCAGCACCTGCGAAACCAGCATAGAAACCAAATGCAGCAACTCTTCTGCCTTGGTCATTTTCAAGGAACTCCAAGTCGTACAATACACCATTACCAGCTGGAAATCTGCCCAAAACATCTTTCCATCCAGCTTGGTCCTTGTAGCAATGAGCAAATTGAATGTGCTCATGAACCAATGGAAAAGTCTCATCTTCTGGCAATTCCTTCAAACCCATGATTATTCTGTCCTTTGGTGCCTGCTTCCATGAACCTTCTGGAACTAATTCAGCTCCTACCTTTTCATAGTCTTCTGCATCAAAAATTGATTGAGAGCTCTTTTCAACATATATCTTAAATCCTTTGTCGATCAACTGTTTAGTAACAGCAGGTGATAAAGCAGCTCTTGCTTCCAATGGCTTTGTTTCAGCTCTCAAGTGTATAGTAACAGGTTCACTCATTATCTATAATATATGAATAGTTATATAATTAACTAGTTAACAATGTTTTAGTCGACATTCGCAGTTTATATAACTTACATATGAGTCAAGTCCATCACCAGTTAAATTTATAATATACAGGACCATCCTTATTATTTCACCATATACAAGTCGAACAGAGACGAGATAATGAAATTACTTACAATGACTCAACGTATTTCAAAATATGACTCTTCATGACAGATTCAACGGAGTCACTCTCTAGGAATGAGTCGCTGAATGTCTTGAACACTGTTTTAATTTTAGCTATTTCTGCTTCATCGATAATAACACCATTTATAACAGACTTATCGTAGATCAACATAGCGAATTCTCTATCTCTATTGAGCAAAAAGCTAAGTACCAAAGCCTCGGTCAACAAACCACTGGGGGATCTATTTGTATGAGGATTGAGTTCTTTTGAGACATTGTTAATGTACTTGTTATACAATTCGAGAGAATCATTGACATCGAAGTTGGCTTTTGCTAAGAGTAATGCTTGAATCTGTGAAATTGCTATATCTGGTAAAAGCAACGCCTCGGCGATATCAATGAACAGCTTTTTATCTTGGCTGATAGCTTGGTAACAATATACACGGACAAAAGCTTGCTGAACGATATCGAATCCATATTTTTCATGTAGTTGGTAGTAATGGAATTTTTCTGTTGCTTTGTTAATGTCATTCAATCTCATTCCGTAAGCTGATATCAACTTCAAGCGCACTAACAAGCTTTCAGGAGATCCATTTATTCCGAGATTTTGTGAATCCAAGAAGGAAATGATTTCAGCATAAAGATCGGTGGTAATAGGTTCGAATGATGGTTGAAGTCCAAGTTTTGAACTAGCATCCAGAAATTCTTTGAGTGAGCTCAGCTGTTTCTCATTGAAAGTTTTTAAATCTTCAAGTGACACTTTATTAATCAAATCAAGACCTTTTAAGAGAGTTTGAATTGTTAATGATTCTGGGCTCTTTTTGAAGATTTCCCTAAATAAAACAAGGTTTGTGAATATGTCGAACTGGTTCTCCTCTCTATTTAAACCTTCAAGGGCTATCTCTAATGGTATGTCAAGAGATGGGATGACAGCTTGAAGGTTTATCTTGTCAACTGTTTCCAAGATCATTTTCCATAAGTCAGTATCAATAGCATCACTTGGGACTTTATTGAATAAATATATGATTTTGGATATGTTTAAAATATTCAATGACTTTTCGTTACTTTCAGATATCTCTTCGGCAAGGACATTTTCTATGATTTTAGACACCAATATTGTGTCTTCTGTATCTACAGAGTTTTGATTAAAAAGGTCCCAAGTCTGATAAACTCTTCCTGGGTTTAAGGTGATAAGCTTTACCAAAGCATCTCTAGGAAGTTTCAAGTCCTTTATTCTGAAATAGATAGAAAAACTATCAATATGATTGAAAACTTCATTCAAAAGACTATCCCTTTGCACATTATTGCTTCCATGTATATGTCTTATGAGATCACCTAGTTGTGCATCATCTTTTGAGTTCGATGACTCTTTAAACTTTTTTTGCAAATCACCGATAACAATTGAATTTGGATCACTCTTCAAGAGCGATGAGATATACCTCACACCAATAACTATCTCTGGGCGTCTAAATGTTATGAATCGAGCCGGAAGCATATTTTAATAGCTGAAGATTTTGAAGATTTAATCACCTAAACCTTGAAGAAGTAATATGTCAATCTGTTTCTGCGACAAAAAATTTATATACAGTGCGCTACACTTACTTTATAGTAATTTTGTTGATTGATCTATATGCTATTATTTTATATCTAATCATGCTTGAGAGTCTCTTCCATCTTAGCAAGCAAACCAATTCCCTCAAAGTAGTTTTCCCATCTATCTTTAACTTCAAACGTATCTAAGTCATGGTAATTGAAAAGGTCATCAACATACTTTTCGTAAGATATCCATCTATCTTCAGACTCACATTTATAACTCCAACTAGCCTTATAAGCTCCTCCTAATGCACATGCATTGGGAATTTCTACTTTATAATTACCATTGAGAGCACCAAAAATAGATCCCATTTTCTTAATGAGTGATAAATTGTTGGAAGCACCTCCAACGTAGAAACATTTGTTTGGGCGAGCCACCAAGGAATCAAAGTCATGTTTCTTTCCATCCGTATAAAGATCACCAAATTCTTCATGCAACTTTGAGTATATCTCCTTCAAGTGACTCATCTTTGTGTTTGACAGATCAGTATTCTCATCACCGCTTCTACTTAACATTGGACCGGCTCTTAACCTGCAACTCAATGTTTGAGACTCCACAATAGATGAGACATCATTCTCAACATCCCAATTATCAACATCAATAATTTTATTGTCTTCATTTAACTTGGATCTCTTCACTTGTGCAGATGCATTGGGAATAATCTCACCAAGAGGAAAGTAAATACCAAGTGATCTATTAAAATCGGATGAAGCATCCAAAACTTCATTAAATTTATTCCAGCTTTTCTCCTCCACATCGTACTTTTTGTTCAAATCATTTCGAATATGTTCTCTAGCAAGTGAACCATTACAATAACATAACATACCCATGTAGTGGCCTGGCATTGTGGGATGGTCGAAAAGGTGATATTGAGAGGACGGCTTGTAGTTTTTGGTGACAATCAAAAATGTAGTCGAAGTCCCTAAAGAGATCAAGCAATCGTTTGGCAGTAAAGGTAACGATATGATGGTAGCTAAATTATCACCAGTGAATGGATAAATTCTAGTATTTTCACTGAAACCATACTTTTCAACAAAGTAAGGAGAGATAGTGCCCAGATTCTTATAAGATATAGGCTTGATTTCTCCTAACTTTCTCCGAAGTTCTTTCACTGCTTCCTTGGATTCACTCTCGGAAACATTATCCAAAGATGGGTGTGCTCCAGCGGCAACAGCAAGCAATTCGTCACTATAATCACTTTTAGCTATGTCATACACATTCATTCCACATGCTTCTCCTTGTTCAATATTTGTGATCTCTCCCAAAAGAACACTAGCCACAAAGCTTGATACTAAAGAAATACGTTCTGTGTTTTTGTAGCTTTCAGGGTCTTTCCTGGTTGCAATCTTTCTGATCTGTAATCCGGTAAATCTGTAATGAGCTCTAGAACCTGTGAGATCAGCTAGGTTATCAGCGCCACCAGTAACACTTTCAAAATCCTTGATTTCCTTCCCTGTCGAATGATCTTGCCAGTTGGGTGAAGTAGGGAGTGTGAATGCGTCTCTGAGCTGCGAGGAAAGACCGACATTGCTTTTCAAGTTTTTCAAAAGCTCAGGAGCTTTCTTTGACCAGTAAACGGAGCCATGTTGTTGACCTGAGCCACTGATACCCCTGACTTTACTGAAGTCAAAACCGTCATCTTTCATTTCATTGAAAACATAATCAATTGAGTCAAGCCACATTGCCACAGGACTCAAAATTTCATTACCATTTGGAATGACACCTTTCTTCACATTGTATTTCTCTTGAAATACCGCATCAAACTCAACATGATAAGTCTTTAAGTGTTTTAAATTTTCATCCGTCACAATAAACTTCAACTGTTGAGTTGATAAATCACATCCTAAGTAATATTCAGTCATATTTAATCGAAAGCCACTGGGGTGGGTTCTTTCTATATCCTGGCCAAGCTGGTAAAACTATGAGTAATATAATGGAAAACTGCACTATAAAAGACAAGACAACGAGTCTAATGTCTTGAGTCAAAAAACCAATAAGTGTAGAACTAACTGTGTTAAAATAAAGAAATATCTTAAGATATTTGTCTACCTGAGCTTGGCCCTTAAAGTCAATTGCGAATTCTAATGATGATAAATCCATTTCGTCAAAGTGATGGTGAATTACTTGTAGTATATAGTACTGTTGATATACACGTAACAGCAACCAGTCGGCGAGATTAGGGAAAATAATGTACAGGTCAGCCCACAGAATTTCGGGAAGATTGGACTGTATCGGAGCACAGACAATTATAGCAACAAAGTTAGTAAAATCATCCTAATAACGCAAGCAATGTTGATAAGTTTAAACTACTAAAAGCTGTGCTTAGAATAGCAGGTTTCTTCATTAGAATTGTAGAGACTCGAGGAAAATGCTAAGGAATAATAAATAGCGTAAATTCATTAATATATATCTTAATGTAAGTTCGAACTAAGCATATCACATGTTCTGTTGTTGTTGTTCATAATAATTTAAGTCGTTTCTGATTAGTTTTTCTTCAATAAAGTCTGTCACCATGTTATAATTGTCCTCTTGTATGACAGACATTTGTTTTTTGTTGTTCTCACTTGGTATGTCAAATGTAAAACCGTAATCATCTGTCGAATAGGTAGGCAATTCATAGAATTTAAAGTTCTTTTTCTCAATGTTGGAGTTGTATGTTGACTCTGTGGTAGATCTTGTAAGGGAGGTCATTAGGGAATTTTCGGCATCAGAAGAGGGAGATGTTGTTCTTGACAATGCCGGACTGTCAATAAGCTCATCATCCTCATCTATGTCGACGTCTAGCATACGATCACAATTGATGTAATTCAAAAAGTCATCTGCTTCTGGAGTTTGTGAATCGTCATTACTAGGTGCATCGTGTGAAAGATCATTCATATCAGTAATCAAACTGTTCATTGGATCACTGAGCTCGTTGAATGCTCTTTTACGGGCACCACTGGTACCGTCGTAGTCAACGTACGCTAATGAAGCCGGTTTATTCAATACTAAGTTTTTCAAATGCTTATAATCGTGGATCAATGACAACAAATGCCCCTTCAACTGATTATTTTCCTTCTCTATGACTTCTATGTTTTTCTCTATAGCAGTATTTTCGCTTCGATTTCCACCAACACAATCATTCTTTCTTGGGGCTATAGTATTTCCGAATGCCCTTGAAGTGCTATTATCAACACTTGTACTTGCTGTTATCTGATTTCCTGGAGTTATTGTCTTGTTTTTAGTTGCTGTTTTCCTCTTCCTATCCTTGGGTGTCTCGGTGTGCTTTCTTCCCGGCTTTGACCGTGGAGGTAGCACCCACTCTCTCGAGGGTTTCACTATCATAGGGCCATTATCTACTGTTGTTAGCATTCGGATCACTGTATACTATATCGTTTTTCTTCAAGCTACTTACCACTCATGGTTCATTCTTACTGTGCAAACTTTTTCATCTGGAATCTAGGGAATTTTAATATTCATCTAAATAAATATGTACGATGAGAACGGGTAGTCTCGGGTCAGCATTGCAAAGAGTAATCGACAATTTGTTCTCACTAATTGGATAGGCCACCAAATCCGCGACCTTTTTCATATTGTTACATAGCCTTATATGCCGGTGATCATCCTCTTAAAGTCCTTGGTGCCTTCGCAGACAGACAAAACGGGAAGTGTCGCGGCCTGAAGTCACCTGAGTTAGTTTCCGTTTGCAATAAATTGCACCCTCTAAGGGGATAAGCCCACGGTCTCCCTTAAGGACTTAGGGATAAAGGAAGCCCCTCATATACCTCCAAGTCAATAATTGCAATCCTTGTATTGTTGCATCCAATCAATGTAACCTTAACTCTATTGCTATGGACTCTTATCCGGAAAGACGGGTCACCTACCCCAGCATTCACTATCGAGACCTCCTTAATTTTGTCTCGGATGATCGACCTACCTTACCGGCCTTAGCTGGTTAGTTTTATCAGTATAGACAGGATATTAAAGGAAGGACGAAAGGAGAATATCGCAAAGCCTCGGTGTGTCTCGGCCGTAGCTGCCAAATCACGGTTGTCAGCACGCTAGGGGGGGCGCGCTGTCTATTAGCTAAAGCCCGGCATCTACGAGCCGCGACTTGAATTCTAACTTTCTTTGCGAGTCATCCTATTGATGTCATCTGCAGACTCTCGGGAGGATCCGCACCTTTTAGGGAGGTTTTTGAAAATCTTCCCGATCTTAAACAATTTTGGCTCGGACTCAGTGTCGCTAACTGCGGATTTGAGTTCGCGAGTAGCGGCACAAGACTCAGACAATGCAAATCTTCCGAGTTATAGCGATTCGAGACAGAGCCGACGCACAATTTAGCAGCAAGTCTACATGGTCAAGTTGCGCGGAGAAATCTAATACCGACGAGGTTAGCACCGATTTCAGTAATTATGGTACCGAACCAGATAGGGATGCGGCAGACCAGGCCCGGCGTGGAGAAAATGTATTACAGACAGTGTGTGTATGATATTTATTTTTTTGCAGCACTATTCAGAATAAGCTCAGCAGGAACCGTACGAAAATAAATAGCACCAAAGAGTTGATCTATGAACGATCTACATCGCACATTAATTCTTCATTGTTGAATTGGCATTGAAGTGGATGGCTTTAATTCCTGGCCATCAGAGGAACTGTACTTCCAGAGTGATGTGATAGTCTTTGGCTTAGTTAAAAACAATATACCATTCTTACCATAGAAGTTCAAATCACCAAGGAAAGATCCCCTCGAACCAGTAAAGGAAAACATTGGTAATGGGACAGGGATTGGGACATTAACACCGACCTGGCCCACATCGATGTATTTCGTGAAATGCAGGGCAGCAGCTCCAGATGAAGTAAATAAGGAGACACCGTTACCGTATTTGTTGCTGTTGACTAATTCAATAGCCTCATCAAGAGTTTCTGCCTCGACAACAGACAATACGGGGGCAAATATCTCCTCGTCATATGCTCTCATACCTGGTTTGACGTTGGAAATAATAGTTGGGGCTAAGAAGTTTCCGTTCTGAAATCTCAGTTCAGTTGGCTTATAGTTTCTACCGTCAAGCAATACCTCAGCACCATTTTTTATGGAATCAGCGATGATTTCGTTAGCTTTCTGAACGCTGGTGGGGTTGATCAAGGGACCGAGATCACTGTTTGGATCAAAACCACTTCCCACGCTGAGTTTAGCAGCATCCTTGACAATATCTGGCAACCATTCTCTGGTCTTTCCAACAGTAACGAGGACAGAAATTGCCATGCATCTTTGACCAGCTGCACCGAAAGCTGCACCATTGACCGCGTTAATGAACTGTTGCTTGTTAGCATCTGGCAAAACAATCAAGTGGTTCTTCGCACCCAAGTTTGCTTGGACCCTCTTACCAAGAGCAGTACCTTTTTCGTAGATATATTTACCGGCTTTATCACCACCAACAAAAGTAAGCGCTTTAATTCTTGGATCTTCGATCATTTTGTTAACAGTGTCATGCTTTCCGTGAACAATGTTAACTACACCAGGGGGGACACCTGCTTTAGCAGCCAATTCGGCAATAATCATAGATGCACCAGGGACTCTTTCCGAAGGCTTTATCACAGCAGTATTACCAGTAACAAGAATTAATGGCAAAGACCACAATGGAACCATAGCAGGGAAGTTGAAAGGACAAATGGAACCAACAACACCCAATGGCTCTCTAACCAGTTTTGTCTCCATATCAGTTGAAACCTCCAAGGACTCGCCTTTCAAATCGTTAGTGATATTACAAGCAGCTTCAGCTACTTGTAACCCTCTCAATACGTCACCTTTGGCATCTGGAAATGTCTTACCTTGCTCCAATACAATAACTGAAGCAATTCTATCCATATTCTCTCTAAGTAACTGTACAAAGTTGAAAGCAATACCTTGTCTCTTGATCACAGAGTATTCTCTCCATACTCGGAAAGCCTTATCCGCAGCAGCGACAGCTTCCTCCAATTCGGCTGGAGTGGATTGTGGGACTCTCAGAACAACATTGTTTGTTGCTGGATCATGAATATCAAACCATTCAGTTGACTTGGAATTAAAAAATTGATTATTAACAAAGCTCGGTGTAAGATATGGTTCTTGGTTGGGATCAGTGTGTTTTGTGGGGTAAGAATTTAAGCTCGAGCTTAAAGAGACACCAGAGTTGAGTCTTAAAGCTTGATAATGAATGCCTTTGAGAACAGGTCTCAAAACATTTAACCTAGCTATCATGTTTGTCGACATATGTTCTTTTACAATTTTAATCTTTCAGGTGATTTTCTCGTCTTATATACTGTAACCTTATATTGTAATCATATGCCTTAGTAAAATTGTCGTGCGAATACAATAAGGACTTTATACCCTAAGGATAAATATCTGGAGAAATTGTTAAAATAACGCTGCGAGATTATCGGGAGAACGAAGGACTGTTTTATTAGTTTACACACATTAGATATGAGAGAGTACAAGCGTTATTACATGACTACTATAATTATGAATTTTTGATGAAATACTTAAAGAGAGAATTGTAATAACTTTAATTGGAGAAATAGGTTTAAAAGAATTGTAATAACTACTTAATCGACTTCCAGATAGTGTGTATCTTTCCAGACATCGTAGTATAAATCTAGCAAGCACGACGAACTCCATGCTTGAGTGGGACTTGAATCGAAACAGAATGAGCCATTTTGGTTTGTTAACTCTGTAAGACCTGACCAAGGACTTTCCCTGATCCAATCTTTATTTCCTTGAAGTCTTTTATTAAGGTTAGTTTTGATTTGTGCCCATGACTCCTTTTTAGTGGCTGAGGAAGCATTCATGAAGCTGAAAAGAGAGAATGCTCTTAAGAAGTAACCAGTATTCCAAACCCACTCGGGACCTTGGTGGTAATTTCTTCCTTTTGAAGTTGCAAAATCAGTGCTGTCTTCACTATTGTTATAATTCGGTCTATAATTCCAATCACTTGGATCTAATGTTCTCATTCCAACTTTACTGAGGATGATTTTATCTGCAACTTTCAAAGCGTGTAAGCCCCTTTCTTTTTCAAAAAGTTCAGGAGCAACAACCATTGCAATAGGAAAATTGGGTCTCAACTGATAATCTTCGTATGGTTTCCCAGTCTTATATAAATCCTTATAAATTCCTCTTCTATTGACAAGTGATGGGTCAATTTCATAGTTTTTATCATCAGCTGGATCCATTGGTACATAGAAACACCTCTCAAAGTTATCTTGAACTAACTTCTCCCAGTCTTTTAAGCTTATCTTGCTTCCATCCAGTTTCTTTACTTCGGTATATTCAAAGAGCCCTTTATCATTGAGCTCATTAACCCACCTAAGAGCACTCTTCAATAAACCTTGAAGTTCAACAGCAGCACCATCTCTTGGGGTACCTGGTATACCTTTGGATCCAGCTTTAATGCTTTCACCCATTTTATCCATCCAGGTACCACAATTATACTGGGATCCACCATGAACTAAACCAGTTGACCAATCTATGAACACTTTAACATTGAAACCTTCATCGGTCATTTGTGAATCTAAGTTAGGTCCAGCGTTGGCTTCACGATATTTGATGCCTGCAGCGTGACGTTGTAAAATCTCATATATGATCTCCCTAATGGAGGACTCATAACTAAATGCTTCTTTATCGTCAGGAGCTATATATCTATCGTCCAAAGGAAATCTTCTTTTAACTTTCTCGTCAAGAATAGAAATTCCATTGGGGGCATAGAGTACATATTCTTGAATTGCTTGAATGAAAAACCATGCAGCATCTCTAGCATTGTAACGGGGGTTTCTACCGGCATCGAGAAGATTTGGAATCAAACCATGCTTCAAAGTTTGAGCAAACCCTAAAATATGATTTTTTGCATCCTCATACCTCTCAGTAACTATTAAAAGACCTCTAAATGAGATAAAAACATCTCGACCCCAGCATCTCATGTAGTCATTACTAAAATGAGGTAAACCAGCTGCAAGACATGGGATTTGTTTATCGGGTTTCAATGACGTATTGTTCATTATTCCAACCATTTGAACGGAAGTCAAAGCAAGGCATTGAATAAAATTGGTTGCATTTTGGATGTTTGGACCCAACTGCCTCAATGCTCTAAATCTTGCCGCTTCATATGCTATTCCTACAACAAGGGCGAAATAATGAGGTCTAAGAAAGTACGGAGCAACTCTAATGGCATCAATTCTTTCTTTAAGCCAAAGCACAAACTTCTTCAATGATTGTGATTTAGCAGAGTACTTCTCTAATCTGTTTACAATATAATCGAGAGCCCATGATCCTTCACGTAAATGATCACAAATTGGATGCCCTAAATTGTTCTCCCAGATAACATCTTTCAAAGCGGTAACCCATCCTTGCAACCCAGCAAACACGAGTTTACCGTGCCTTGGGATTTCATAGGTGCCTTCAGAACCACCACTGGCATCCCTTTCCTCCAGTTCACATCTGTAAAGAAGGGTATTCAAATCATACAAACTCAAATTTTGTGATGCTTCAATAGCTCCCTCTTTAACATACTTATCCAAAGAAAGATCAACATCCGGAGTCGAAGTCGAAAACAAGGCAATTGACCCTGGTGGAAAATCACTTCCAACGATTATTGTTGAATCTTTGCCATTAACCATAATCTTGGGATCACTAATCTCCTGGACCTCTACAGGGATACTCGTCAAATATTGGTCCTCGTGTTCGTATTCACCTGTCTTCTTTAAGGTGTATGAAAATTCATGCTTAGCCTTAGTACCACCAAGAATAACAGGGTTAAGAGTTTGGTCAGGGGCATTTTCCTCAAATTTCGTTCTAGCTATCAATACCCAACCTTTTCCAGTTCTAGAATTATATCTTTGGATGTTGATATATTGACCTTCATGGTGGATGTACATTTCATTATCTTTTGAAGGCTCCTCACTTTCAAGGGAAAGAGAACGTCTGATTGCATGCAACTTCAGTTTAACCTTTCCTATACCATTTTTACCATAAGTATATTGTCTCTTTTCAGAAACAACATCTAAAAGTTTTGGATATGCCTCATCGTACCCTAAAACTGATCCAATAGCGGAAGAACAAAGTGCAACAAGAGCAGCATTTGGTAAGGTATCCTCTACTGTACGCTTTTGTGCCGGAAGTTCATTGTCGTGAGTACAATCCATGAACAATGCATGTGGTAACTCGTTGTCCAATATTTTTGGTATTTCAAGTTCAGAAGGGCATTCTGGATACTTATGCTTCACTGGTTCCCTAGTGGCATTATAGGAAAATTCACTTAATGGAAGCCATGTTAATGATCCAATAGGGTTTCCACCATGTTTGTGAACAAGAGTTGACAACTCAGATACCAGCCATGCTTGCATAGCTTCTCTGATAAGACTGCTAATACCAAGTCTCTCGACGAACACTTTGTCCATTTCTTCTGATCCACTGAAAAGCTCTGCAGCGACATATAAATCAGGGTTCACTGATCTCGCAGCATCCAATAATGCCTCACCTACATGCAATGGTGTTGAATGTGCGTTATCGATCCTGAAACCATCAAAGGTTCTGGCACAGGCTTTGGTGTACTCTATCATTCGTTCCCAAAGAGCTGGAGAATCTTCAGGGCCATTGCCGTATCTCAACTTCACGCAATCACCCCATATTATAACTTCTCTCCTCAAATATGCCTTGGACTTAGAAGAAGCAAAGTCGACAAGAGGATTTCCTCCCCAAATCCAACCGTTGTTTGCTAAAGCCCAGTCTTTACCGTCGTTACCTTTGAAACGGGTAAAGTAAGGTTCTGTGAGAGGGTTGCTATCATCAATTTTACCCAATTTAGGACCATTTTCGTCCAAACGCAAAAATCTAATTCTATCTCTAAGTTGCTGTTTGATGGTGGTAATGTCCTCATCGTAAGTTTTGTACAAGTCAAGATTAATTTCATCAACAATTGAATGGGCCTTCGAGGC
This sequence comes from Priceomyces castillae, assembly GCA_030574375.1. Lineage (NCBI taxonomy): Eukaryota > Fungi > Ascomycota > Pichiomycetes > Serinales > Debaryomycetaceae > Priceomyces > Priceomyces castillae. Next base: position 698,186 of record JAJMEX010000002.1, read on the forward strand.
GATCGATCCAAAACTATTTTGTTCATCAACCAATGAAACTAAAATGCTCAAAAACTTGTTGATATCAAGTTTATTGCTGAACCTCTTGAGCAATACTACTTCCTTGTTGACATTACACGAAGAAAGTACAAATGCAGAGAGTTGTTTGAGGTTCAGAGTATCAACATCAGATGGAATGTTGATTGGTTCGATCTGCGAGGCTTGATCATAGTATGCCTTTTTAAGTAATTCAAGGGTTCCCTCAATATCAAATACATAGTATTGCCAAAGCTCTAATGGATCTAACACATGATCGGAAATGCCCTTTGTAAGTACTGTAACATCCTTATCATCTTTAATAGTAGTAGGAAGCCCAAAAGTGGATAACTTCTTGGAAAATTCAAGCAATTTAGCATCCAACTCATTAGGTGCCGTTAAATGGGGAGCTGTCTCAATGTTATAACCTGCCTCTGGGAATTCTCTTAACCAAGTGGAATTATTAGCAGTATGATTCCAGACTACATCAGTGATAGCTAGTAAATTATTCTTACTTAATTCTTTCTTAATGAACTTAATTCCCTGTTCATTACTATCGAATAAGTTTGGATCTAAACGTAATTGATCGAAAATTGAATACGGCGAATCAGATTCTCCTCTTTCTTGGATAGGAGTAAAATGGATCATATTATACCCTTTATTTGAAACTTCCTTGAAAAGAGGATCCCAATTGTCCAATGGTCCTATCCACTTAGAAACAACAGATTGAAGGTTGATGTTATTGAAAGCAACAAACTCGTCTTGAATTCTTAAATTTGGAGGAACAGTGAAATAATATTTGTCGGTAGTCTTCTCATTATTATCAAAGTCTTGGTAACGGGAATAAAAACAATATGAACCAGGTCGATAAATAGGGAGTACAATTTCAATATCCTTGTGGAAAGAATTCTCTATTGGATGTTCATGAAATTCTGACCTAACAAATTCAGAATTTCCATCTTTTGGTGTATTTGCTAAAAGAAAACCCTTCCGAGAGACTAATGCTGCTGCATTAATTTGAATAACTAACTTGAATAATTCGTCACCTTCCTTGTATGTCATGGGTAATGGTAATGATGGAAATGACAAAATACCATTAGGGACAGATTTTTTCGTAATAGGCTGACCTTCATCAGTTAATCTAAGAAGGACTGTCCTGGTCATATTCCAATCAGCTCTTATGACAAGCTAAAATTAGTTCTTTATATATGTTAGCAATCGTTATCAAATGTTTTGAAGTACCTTAAAATCTATCTCTCGGCGTCAATCCAAGTTGGACTGTCATTTGACGGTGAAAAACAGAAGATTACTTACAAATTCCGTATGAGATCTTAACCAACTTATCTTGCTAGGCTTCCTCTAGAATAGTTAAGTAATATATTAGTGTGATTGCTCAACACTTTAGCAATCAGTGATTTTTGTGTTGTACAGAAAATCCAAAAAAAATTGGAAAAGCTTCCCCACCAGGAGTCGAACCTGGAATCTTCTGGTTCCAACCGAGAAGTGGTTACGAAATCGTAGCCAGACGCCTTGACCATTGGGCCATGAGGAACGAAGCTTTACAAATTAGGGTGTTCAGAAATATATATAGTGGTACACAATAGAAAATACTACACAAATGTTAGAAAGCATATAAGAAGCAATATACTAGTTATATTGCAAAAAAAAAAGAAGTTATAGGATTTGGGATAGAAACTAGGAAGGCTAAATGGTACTAAGATAGAATATTTTGAAATTGCACGCTTTTTTAACTACATTTGCTGTGTATTTTGAGTACATTCTCTGGTGAACAAGTCCTTAAACGTTTAATTGATACAATTAGTGCTATTGATACAAAAGACAATATGGTGTTTACTTGGAGTTATGTTTGCTAATAGTAGCTCCTAATTGGTGTATTTAGTCAAAAAAATGTCTCCTTTTATTTTTCTGCTATCACTGTAATGTTACAGTTTATCAGTTCTTACTAAATCCCAAAGTGGAAGTCGCGGCATTGGCTGAAGCTTTCAAGATGAGATCGTATATTTAGGAATGAATTACATGATGCAATAGACAAAAACATACTAAAAGCTATAAGAAAAGCTGTAAGAGAAGCTACATGGGATCAATAGCTACAGAGTCTGTGACATCTTCTGCTGGCGGGTCATCATCCAAGCCAAAGATATTCAAGTGTGATCACGAAGACTGTGACAAAGCATACTCAAAACCTTCACTTCTTGAGCAGCATAGAAGGTCGCATACCAATGAAAGACCCTTCAAATGTCCTCATGAAGAATGTGGAAAATCTTTCCTACGCAAATCACATTTACAAGCACACTTGATATCACACGAAGATCAAAGTAACAAACCTTTTCGTTGTTCTATTTGCGGGAAGGGTGTTAATACCCAGCAGCATTTGAAAAGACATGAGATAACGCATACGAAATCATTTACTTGTACCTATGAAGGATGTACTGAGTCTTTCTATAAAAACCAATCTTTGAGGCATCATATCTTGTCCGTTCATGAGAAAAAACTAACATGCAAATCTTGTGGTAAAACATTCAGCAGGCCTTATCGACTAGCCCAGCATAATATAAAGTATCATAGTGATGCTCCTGTTTATCAGTGTGATCATCAAGGCTGTTTCACTAACTTCAAAACATGGTCGGCATTACAATTTCATATCAAGATGGAGCATCCAAAGTTGAAATGCCCTGTATGTGATAAAGGATGTGTAGGAAAGAGCGGTCTAAAGTCACATATGTTAAGTCATGATGAAGAAAAGATGATAAAGTTATGGAATTGTAACTACTGTGATGTTGGAAAGTTCTCAAAGAAAAATGATTTGATAGAACATTACAAAGTCTATCATGATAAGAATATACCAGATGAGCTTTTGAAGCCAGATGAAAGAGAATATCTCGAGAAACTTTTACTGGATTCGATGGATCACGAACCTCCTGATATAGCTACATTAGGACAAGATAGCAGGTTTCACGATATTAGCGGTGCTGATGATGACGAAAATGATGATAATTATGATGATAATGGTCTGGCTGCAGATCACCGTGAATCCCAAAAGTCCCTTGATACACTCAATGCGGCTCTTAAGACTAGCAAAAACTCGATAGTAAACCTTATTCTGGGAAACTATGATCGACGTAAAATCGAATGTCCAAAGAAAAACTGTAACAGAAAGTTTACTCGTGAATTTGATCTTCAAAGACACTTTAAATGGCATGAATCTCATTTGAGGAAAGTTGAAACCTATTTGAATTCACTAGAAGATACACAGGCTCCGCCTGGAGATACTACACCATACTCTGATCATAGCGATCAATACATTACATATCAACTCAATGAACATGTTGAGAAACATTTTACAAAGGAAAACTCTGGCAGCAATCCAAACATCAATGATAATGATAATGATGTTGACGATTTGGAACTTGATAAATTAATAGACCTGGAACTCAAGATGCTAAAAGCTGGTGATGCATAAAAGTTACGTAGTTTGGTATTTCATATAGAATACATAAAGATACAAATACAAATAGAGAACCTATGAATATCTCAGTCTCTTGTCTGGATATCCCTGATAAGCTTCACTTTTTCTTTTATTGTCATATCTTCCTCCTCTTCTGTCATGTTCGTTACTTCCCCCCTTTTGCTCTCGTCTTTGGTGTCTCGAGCCAGGATATGTTGCAGGTGGAGGTGGAGGTGGAGGTGGAGGAGCAGATGATCTTTGAGGACCCCTTGTACCAACTGGTGGTGGAGGTACAGGCGGCCGAGTGGTCTGAGGCCTGTTAGATGGGCCTGTTGAAGATCTTTGAGAATTATACCTTGTTTGATTATAATCTGTTTGTCTCTTGGGACCGGACTCCTTGTATCTATTTTCACCCGAAAAGTCTTTTCTTCCACTAGTCAGTTGAGGGCCAGTTGGAGCTCGTTTAGGTGCTCTAGATTCTTCCTGTTGTCTCGGTGGTTTCTGAGGAGGAAGAGGACCCGTTCTTCTAGCTGTCAGAATAGGTCTTGATGTTGCCGTCTCGTCATTTGTTTTTTGGTCTTGATCTTGTGATAATTTCTTGAGTTCAATTTTTGCTTCACGAATTCTTGATTTGAGGTCATTTGCTTTTGGAGGTGTTTGTTCCTTTGGTGCTGACGGATTAGGTGTTGCAGTCTTGGACGCAATTTTGGAAGACGTTTTCTTATCGGAGACATCTTGGATCTCTTCTTTCAGTTGACTCTTCTTATCGTTATCAGCAACGGGTTCTTTATTTTCATTGGTTTCACTAACATCTTTCTTTTCACCAAGAGATTCTTTATTTGCATCATTAGACTTTTCGTCAACACTTTTTTCTTCACCTTCAGGTTCGCCCTCTTGACCCTGCGGTTCCTCTTTCGCATCTGTGTCCTTTGCTTCACCGTATTTAGAATAATAATCATATCTTCTTTTCTGCCCAGTTGCAAGTCGAGGATTGGAACGAGAGACCGATGGTGAATTATCGTTATAACTTATACCAGCTTTAGTCAGTTCTTGAGCTTCTTTTTCGATGCGTTTTATCTCCTCTTCTTTAGCTTTCGCTTCCTTTGCTGCCTGTTCTTCCTTTCGCCTTTCTTCTTGAATTTTTGCTCTCAAATCTTTATGTAAAGCCGTCTCTTCCTCAGAAAGTTTGATAAAATCCCACAAATGAACCCACTCTTTCTTTCTTGACTTTAAGTGCCCATTCAAAGCAATAGAAGATAACTTCAAATCTTCTCTGTCATCATTAATAGTTATACTGTCAATTAATTCTATCATCTTTTCGCAATGATCCTCGACGTTTGGATAAATTCCAAGCAAGTTCTTCAAAAATGTGATGGCATTTCTCCGAGACATATATTCACTAACTTCCAATGCTCTTCCAACATCTTCCAAAAGTGTACTATGCGATTCATAAAGAATTTTGCAATAATCATCGAATTCAATAGGGTTTCCCTCGCTATCTCTTAATTTAGAGCTAATATTGGAAAATACATCGTGATTCGTCCAGCTGTGCAATGTACCTAGGATATCTGCAAAAAATAGACCAAGATTTTCAGCTTCTATAGAGCTCAGCGTGAACAATGTTCCAAAAAGAATCTTCTTTTTGATTAGCTCGTCCAAAACATCAGTAATCGAGATATTTGGAGTTTCCAAAGATATGACCTTGAGTAAAAATTTGGCAGAAAATGCAGCATCAAATGATGAGTGAACGGCACGAGGCAAGATACATAATTGCAAAAAAGTCTGTACTTTCTTCTCACGTAAACCTTCAGTGAACCAAAGAGCTGACTCTTTTTTTAATCTAGCTTCAATTTCAAGATTATGAGATGAATGTGATTCTTTGTCTTTTGGCAATTCCTTAATGAATTGTTCATAGGCAGCTAAATCACACCGAAGCTTCTCTGTCCTCGCCTTAGGTATATCCTTATCTCTCTTACTCAATGCAAGTGTGTCCTTCAAGCTGCCAATAGTAGATTCCAATTTTTCGAGCTCACCGTCATAAACATCTGTAGAATAGTTAATGTCGTAAAGAGACAACTGCCAAAAGGAGATAAATAACCCCTTACTTATGAAATCAAGTGATTCAGGTGGAATGATTTTTGAAGACTCTTCAATAAGGCTCTCTAATGGTGGAGCCCACGTTGTATCGTATTCTTTTGCCTTTGAAAGAAATTCACTCAAAATTGGCCGCCATATTTCGAAACTCCATTGAAATGAAACTCCATATTCAGAAGACAACTTTGAAACAGGTAGTAACAACTTTGAAAGTTGGTCAATTTTGCCAAACTCGCTAACAATGGTAGTTAGAAGGTGCAAAATTGTATTGAAATTGTCATTTTTATTGGATAATGCCTTTAAATGTGTTCTGTCCAAATTGTAAAGAGTAGAATCTCCTAATCGACAAAGTAAGACTAGTAACTCATTCACTATATCCAAATCCTGAAGAGTCCTAACCAACGTACTTCCAGATTTATATCTCTCAAATCTCGAATCATCAATGGTTCTATAAACTATCTTTTGCAAGGACAGGCCACTATTTATCAAGTCAATCTGTTTCAATGTTAAGTTAGTTATTGGTTGAATACCTCCCATGGACATAAATATTTCCTTTAAAACAATCAATCCGAAAGTCTCCTTTCCATGAAACGATTTAATCAAGAATCTTAAAAGCGTACTCAAATTAATCGAATTGGGATAACGCTGGCAAATCTTACCAACAAAAGTAGCAAGTGACAGGATCCATAAACGCTCATTTAATCCATCATCTTGAATATTGGATCTACCAGAAGCTGTTAGTCTTATCATAATCACTAAAGTCAAAACATCCCAACCATAGTTATTGAAATATCTTGCTGTTTCAACCACAAGCGAAATCAAATTATCATAACTCTCGATCTGTTGTAAAATCGTTATTAAACATGGGATTGGATTTGAAAAGCTGATTTTTGCCAATCTCCTCATCATAGGCAATACATTTTCCTTGGAAAGTCTCTTCAATACATCTTTTGTTGACTTTTCGGCTTTTCCGTAAGCGATCTTAACATATGGATTGCTTTTCGATGTTACCTGGTATAACTCACCGTACAAATTAAACCTTTCTTCGACGGAGAAGAAAGCTAATATACTGTACGCTTTATCAACCGCTATTGGATTCTCTTCAATAAGGGATATTGCCGGGAAAATGTAATTTCTGAAGAAATCAAACCATTGCAGTTTCCTAACTTCATTCTTCTTATTATTTGTAAGGTCCCAAGTTCCAATTTCACAAACCTTTGAAAAAAGCGTCAAATCTTTAGAAAGATTTACACCGACAAACTTGAAAATTTCACTTGAATTTTCCAAAAACTCTTCAGGAGAAGTAAACCTTGGTAATTTTTCTGACCATTCAGAATAAAAATAAATGAATTTCTTCTGACTGTAGCTTTTAGTTGTCGGTTTGAAACTCAAAATCTCCGAGTAGGTATAAGGTTCATAGTAAACACTATTCAATGGTCTTGTAAATGCAACTTTCCTTGATTCTTGTAGTGACAAAAGCTCATCGTCTGTAAATGGTTTGATTGAATCATACAAAGGAGAAATCATTGAATTGACTAAACGATTCAATAATTCATGGATTTCTGGGTCGACATTTGCAAGAAATGGAAATTCAGTTAGAATATAAATTGATGGCCAGTAAAGACCATTTCCCAAAAACACCCTTAACATTTGGTATTTGAAGTTATAACGTAACTTCTGCTCAACTGTCTGAACCGACTCGCGCCTTTCTTTCGCTTTTTCTTTCGATGATGCTGATCCGTTTTTCGTTCCCTCTTCTTCATCATCAATTAAAGGAGCAGCAAGAGACAAAGCACTAGCACTAGCTTTAGATATTTCTTCTTCCAATTCCTTTTTATATTGCGCTTCTAAGTTCTTCATTTCGTAATCATCGGGTCTTAGATATTTGTAAAGTGATCCAAAACTTATAAACCCTTCTTTAATCAAGCATGATACCAAAATCTTAAAGGTTTCAGGTAAATCTTTGTCCTTAGGATATTTAACAAGTCTTAATCCAATGAGTTTTGAGGCTGTTTCATTTCCACCAACTGATAAACGTTGAATTGAAGTTGAACAATCACTCTCAATCTCAGGCCACCACTGTGATTTTTTCAATAATCTTATCGCAAATTTATGATTCCCAACAAAATGATTACTGTAGATTTCAAGTATCAAATCAAGACACCTATTTGGGTCTAATGAATAATGTCCAATTAACGACTCTATGACATTGATGGCATAATCTAGTTGATATTCAGTGTCGTTATCTCTGAATATGTGGTAAAGTTCGATGATAAACTTAGAATAACCTTCACTTTCTTCGTGTAATAAGTTGTATTTTTGTTGAGTATAAAATTCATCTCTTTTACGTGTGTTCAATTGTCTTGTTAAAGTAGCACCGGGTACTATTCCCAGTTTCAGAAGTGTATCTGGCTTTAAATACTTAGCGAAGGTCGATGCCTTAATGATGTTTTGTTTGTTGTAAAGAAGAAGTATAAGATTTTGCAAGTTTTCTGAGACTGGAAACACGTCAAGAACCTCGCAAAATAACGCTGCTATTGATTCATCGTTAATGGCCAAGGAAAGAAACTTAATTATGCTCTCAACAGATAACTTTCCGCCATCAAATGCCAAAAGTAACTCCGAAAATATTTGGCCAGATATGTCTTCAATTTCTTCAACTGTTTGATCGGGCGCTTGTAAAAGCTGGATCAAAGTCTCAGTCCCTGTTCCATCAAACTGTTCTATCACTTCCTCTGACAAGTAGGGGCGTGACTCATTTGTCATCATGCATCAATTATGGATTTCTGGCCTTGTACAATGACCTTAAGTAGAATGATGGCAGGTTTGTACTGAGTGAAAAGTACCCAATATTAGTCCTGCATGGTGTGTGTCATTAACTGATTTGAAGGCACATATTAAGTAATACCTATGATCTATGATAATCTCTTTAAGACACTAAATGGGAACCGCCTATTTCACAATATAGATTAAGGTCAACTAGTAATCCTTGTTTACTACCTAAAATAAGATATCTTTCATTTGAGACTTCAGATTGTGTTTATAAGACTAGCATCAGAAGGTTAAAATTCTTTAACAATGCGTTTAAGATCATATTTAAGGAATTGGGAATATACCGTTTCTCTCTTTGTTGTGAGTTACTTTATATTGTTTAACTTCGTATTAGAAACTGCAGAAGAAAAATTAAACGAGCAGGTAAAGGTCTTACCAAATGAAGTTATAGATCATTATGACAAAGGATTTACCCTCGATCCAAATAACAACTTTGCATACATTCAGTACTCTACAAACTACGAATACTTGAACTTGGCAGTAATTAACTTCATTACGTTGAGAAACTCCAAAACTTTAGTGAACAATTTAGTAATCTTATATGATAAAACTTTAGAGACTGAGGACCCTGCAGTTTTTCAACGCTTGAAAGAACTTGCGCTTAAATATATTATCACCTTGAGACCTGTTGAAGTTATTGGTATCCCTAACGTTTCCAGTACTGACTGGGCGAAGTCATTCACTAAAATTCATGTTTTTGGGCAAACCGATTTCGATAGAATAGTGTATTTCGATTCTGACTCTATGTTCATGAATGTTCAAATAGACAATGATCACATAAAAAAGCTGGCCAATCTTCCCCAAAATTTTGATGAACTCTTTAAGCTCCCCATAGAATTTGATATGGCGTTGCCTCATGCATATTGGTTGGATAACTTTGTATCTAAGAAAAAAGTTGAAGTTCCTTCTGAAAAAAGGTATAGTCTCAAGATTGGTAAGGTTTTGAACGACATTGAGGCAAAAAGTGGTGAGGGCTTATGGCAATTGTTGCCTCAATTGTTAGATAATGATCAGAAGATGAAGAACAGGGACCACTTCTTTTGTAATCATGTAATGTTGTTGACACCATCGAAGAAGAGTTACGATTCTTTAATCAAATATGTGTATAATCCACTTAGTTGGCATTTCACTAACAGGAAGAACTTAAGAAGAAAGGATAATTATGATATGGAAGTTATGAATAGATTCATAGATGACAAGATGGCCAAGGACCCTAATTTCAAAGTAGCTATCTTACCACACAAAAACTATGGGGTCCTCACGGGTGAATTCCGTGAAAAATGGCATTCTAGATTCTTGGTGGAACCTCAATATTTGCCATTTACTGATAGGGAATCAAATGATAATTGGGATGCCATAAAGGTTCTTGATGGTATCAAATCAGTACACTTCAGTGATTTCCCTATCCCAAAACCATGGGAGGAGCAAGACAATTTTGATATATATAATCAGGCTAAAATTTATTGCCTTGACAAGAAGACCGATGAAGGAGAGTATAATATGTTGTACCCTACAGAATGGAAACCTCGTCTCACGACTGATTGTGATAGTGTTTATATCTGGGAATGGATCATGTCTAATTTCAAGACTCTAATGATTCAATATTGGGTCGTGTAAGCTACTTCCAATCCCACTTCTACTACTATAGATTATTACTATATATATATTTAACTTGTCTGTTAAACCATAAATGCCTTCTCTTGGTTATTTCGTATTATATAACCCAATAGAAGTATATATAATCTGTTGTTAGATAAATAATATATATTGTAAGAGATGAGAATACATAAGTACAGAAATGTCTTAAAAAATGGTGTTTTTTGTAAAAATTGTTGAAATTGCAAAAAAATTGCAACTGTGGACAAAGGCGGCTTTGTGAAAAATCTCTCTTTTATATAGTCTTTGATTACAAAAAAAAGTGTTTAGTTTACATACAAGTCATTCTTTACAAACATCTCTTACATCACTATAGATTTATACACCCTTGTGCTGTTCTTTAAAGTAGGCTAAGAACAGAGGTCTAGAAGAAAATGTATCAGGACTGTACAAAAGGAGGCTATTCCCACTTAGGCAACTATTGATTTTTGTGTTTTAATTTATTTCTCGGATGTTTTGATTTAGAAATCTAAAGATTCCAGATATTTTTATACCTTCGAATCAGAAGGGGCTGAAAATACATAATTTAAATATAAGGAACAAAAAAAAAGGATAATCATAGCCCAAATAGAGATCGATAATCAGATAGAAACGATGTTATCGATAAAAAGGGGGTTTATTACAAGTACCACTGGCATCAGGTACGATAAAAGAGATACAGCATTACCTACCTTGACAACAGAGAGCTCAGAAACAGCATTACCGTCTTTATCATCGGAATCTAGTACTGGTTATACTACACCAGCAATAACAGTTCCCGCCAATGCAGACAATCCATATATCATCAGAGAGCAAAACCCCGATGGTACAGTCTTCATCGCAGTTGGATGCATCGTTGGTGCTATTTTATTGGGATTCATATTGTATCACTTCATCAAGTCATTATGGGCATCAAAACTTGCCAAACAGACTCTCGCTGGAGAAAAGAAGCTCTATGAAACTTATCATAACAATAACAGCTCTGCTTATGGAATAAATGCATCCTCTCATGCTTCGGTTAATTTTAGCGAATATCAACCAACCATTACAAAACTTCCACTTTTGCCACACCACCGTACCAAATCTCTTTTGACAGGTTTAGGTAGCAATAGAAACGAAAGTGACGCTGGAGACAACTCAATAATTTATGGATCTGATATCGGTGCGTCTACTTCAAAGCACGATTTAACCAAGATGTTTATTTCTCCTACTGAAGAAGTCATGCAAAACAAGAGAAACAAATCTAGAAGCCAGTCTATTCTTGGAGGATCTGTCACAAACTTGAGTAATCCTCCAGCAGCATCTAGTTGGCACACACAGGTATTGCCAAGTCTATATATTAATAAGGATACCAATAATAGTGATTATTCCATCGCTAATATGAATATGGGCAGCAATCAAAATATAGAAGGTCAAGCATCTCAAGACGATGTTTCAGGGGTATCACGCCCTGCTTCGGAGAGAGGTAGAAAGAATAAAAAGATGATACCTTCCATGTACTTGGAAGATTTGATGGACAATGATTTCTCTGAGGAGAAAGAGTAGAAGAAAAGATCTCTCCAAAGATTCAAGTTTTATATTGTTTTCCTACAAAATACTCGAATTCATGATTCAGTATCGCCTAAGGTTTAGTTATCAATATATGCATTACCTGTTGCCCACTATGTACGCAGTTATCTCTATTTGCCCCGACATAGATCCAATTTTGTCGCGAGCGCACGACCATAAATATAAATTCTGTTTACTTGTATGTGTGATTGATAATAATCAAAAGTTGTCAACCACCCTATAAAGCTAATATTATACTGAGATGCCTCTTTGTGGGAGTAGCCAGAAAACAAGTAAGTAATATAGGTTCCGTTTTTACTATCTTCCAAAAAATGATAGATTCGTTTGGAGTACATTACATCGTGCATAACATATAGACGATCCATCTAGCTACGTATGCTTAAATAAGATACTGGGGTAGAACAAATATACTTTAAATTTATTACAAATACTAACTGAGACCCATAGTTCAACGTAAGATTGTTATCTTAGGTGATGGTGCATGTGGTAAAACTTCGTTGTTAAACGTGTTCACCCGAGGATATTTCCCACAGATTTATGAACCTACGGTATTTGAAAATTATGTTCATGATATATTCATCGATGGCCAGTCAGTACAGTTATCTTTATGGGATACTGCCGGCCAAGAAGAATTCGACAGATTAAGATCACTTTCATACTCAGACACACATTGTATTATGCTATGTTTTTCTATTGATTCTCCCGATTCATTGGAGAATGTTCAGTCAAAATGGGTCGGTGAAATAGCCGATCATTGTGAAGGTGTTAAGTTAGTTTTAGTTGCACTCAAGTGTGACTTAAGGAATAATACTCAGAATGAGTTAGATAACATTCAGAATGAAGAAGAATCATTTAACCCATACAATCAATCCTCCAATCCATATAGTCAACAAAAGAAGCTCATAAGTTACGAAGAGGGTTTATCAGTTGCTAAAAAGGTAGGTGCATTAAGATACTTAGAGTGTTCTGCTAAGAAGAACAGAGGTGTAAATGAGGCTTTCTCGGAAGCTGCCAGATGTGCTCTTAATGCTAAGCCAAAAGGTGCAAATGACAACGAGCCGGAGAAAAAATCTTGTGTTATTGTTTAATCCAATACTATAGAGTAAGCATACATCACGGGTCTCATGGACTCAAATCGTTAGATAGGAATTATTGGTACTATTTTACAAATATTTACACGGAAAACTTATATAGAAATATACTATTTCTGATCTTGATCTTTGACATGATATCCTTTGAAAGGCGAATGTAGTATCTCCTCTCTCACATCCCAGATGTCTTCAGAACTTCCTTTTGCCTTATCTTCAAGTAATCTTTTTTTATAAAAATCTTGAATCTTTTGTTTCTTAACCAAATCAGTTTCGGTTAAGTCATTAATGTCCACCAGACGTTCGTAAAATGTGCCATTTTTCAAGGCAAACCAGAACTTACTTCTTTGCCTTGCACAATTCGAATAGCCTCCATATCTATAATAATTTTTCAACTGTCCTCCTAACGAAAAACAGCTTATTAGTTCATCAAAAGCAGTAAAGACTGACATATTACTAGGAAAGGAAGATACATTATTTTCATTGACCAATTGCACAGCAGTTTGCCTTCTTTTCTGAATATCTTCTGGTATTTCTTTCAACAGTTCCCATATTTGTCTTAACTCTTCATCGCCCTCCAAATCAGGCAATTCTTTAGTCATATTAACTGTTAAATGTAACTATGTGAAATAATATCAACAGATCTACCTCCACAGCAAGACTTTAACGATCTCTTGTTACAAGTATTCTCAATCTATAATGCTAGTGGATCTTGATTCAGTATTGAATATTAAGTATCTTAAATCATAGAATTTTTCACGCAGGACACGACCACTTTTTTTTCTCTTCAAAAGTATATTGATGCGTCCAAATGACAAGTCTAAAGGTAAAGGAAGTCAATAACTATGTTCAATATAAACCGGATAATACAACCCAGGGTATCTTCTGGTTTTAGCATACTAAACCAAATTCGTAACGTCTCATATCTTGGCTTTTTGAAACCAAATGAAGGTTCAGTTGTTGGTTATAAGAGACTAGGAAGAGGTCCAGCTTCGGGTAAAGGTAAGACCTCAGGAAGAGGTCAGAAAGGTCAAAAAGCCAGAGGTAAAGTTCCCAGATGGTTTGAAGGTGGACAGACTCCTTTCTATAAGAGATTCCCTATAATTGGATTCAAGAGAGCACATAGGAGAGAGTTTGTTGGCATTAACTTGGAGAGAGTTCAAGATTTTTGGAATACTGGTAGGATTCCTCTCACGAAAGGCGATACTTTAACTATCAAGGCAATGAAGGATTGTGGCATTATTAGTGGTTCAATTAAAGACGGTGTGAAGATATTAGGGTCTGGAAAAGACTCTTATGATGTTCCTTTAAACATCGAAGCATCAAGAGCTTCTGAGGGTGCTATTGAAGCAATTGAGAAGACCGGAATGAAGTATACATCAAGATATTTCACTAAGTTAGGCTTGAAGGCACATATTGATCCAGATTATTTTTATTTGAAGAAAGGTTACTTACCTCTTGCTGCCAGACCAACACATAGAAGAGATATCGAGTTCTACTCCAATCCTGAAAAAAGAGGGTATTTGTTGGAAGACAGATCTCTTTTGTTAGATCACATGGGTAAAGCAAGACAGACAAAGAAGTCAGTTCGTAAAACCGAATTAGAAAGGCAATTGGAGAATGCCTCATCAAAGACTTACAAAGAATTTTCTGAAACTAAGGTGGTTTCGATTGAAAACTTTTAAGTTAATTAAAATCTTGTATATATAATGCTATAATTGTCCAATTAAGTACTGTAGATGGGCTCAAGGTAGTGATGATGAGTCTATGGGGTCATCAATATCAAGATATACTTGAAATAACTTTTCTACTATCTCTTGGATATCATTTAACTTGACATACCTTTTGTTGCCATTGGTATTAAATTTCCTTAATGCGAATAATGCCGACTTATAGGTCATTTGGTGGACTTCCTTTATTGTCAATCTTTCATTTACAGACTGATTCTGGCTTGTTAAACCACGTAATCTCAAGCCTGAAGAGATTACTTTATGCACGGTTTGATTTATTTGTTCGTTATTAGTTAGCACAGAAGATGACAATGATGGTGCTGGTTTGCTTGGTCGTACTAGGAATGGGTTCATCTTTGCCTTTTTTTTTGATAACACCTTATCAAAAATTGATGTGTTATCTTTAAATGTCGTGTTTCCTGGAAAATCCAAAAACATAGACTTATCATCATTAAACATAGACTTATTGTCTTTAGATAGTATTTCTAATTTCTTTAGGGTTTCAAACAGGACTACTAAGCACTTAATTTGTTCAGAAACCAATTCAAGATAAAAAACAATATATGAATCTGATGATGAACTCTTGTACAACAACCCTAGACGTGCACTTTCAATATTCAATTTGATCAAACTGTTCTTAAAGTACTCTGAAGTATACTCATTTTCAGTATATATAATAAAGGGCTTGTATTTTATCAAGTGAAGGGGGACTCTTTGATAGTCTATAGTGTTATTAGGTATTTTCATGTATTGTGTAGATAATGCAGCGATTTCTTTCAGAGGATGTTCCAGCAGCCATAGTTGAACGTCACTAAGAATATCCTGCTCACCATGATGAAGCGTTAGAGTTTTGACTTTATTCATCTCAGTATCATTGTAATCCTTCTAGTGTTTTGGTACCTGTCAGTTATTACTTAAGTGATTGGGCCCATGTTACACAAATTATGATCAACCGCGATGAGATTTTAAGCACAACGTAACTACGCACCGAATTCAAGTGGGAAAAGGATCACATATCGTCGATTACCCTTAATCAGTTTATAGAGACCATAGTTAAAGTATCGACATGAGTGTTAGTTCAAGGGTTTATTCGATTGCGAGAGTCTATGCGGACGTAAACAGCAATAAGTCACTGGAGTATTGGGATTATGAAAACCACAAGATACAGTGGGGGGACATAAAAAGATATGAAATAATCAGCAAAATTGGAAGAGGAAAATACTCTGAAGTATTTCAAGGTGTAAATATACTAAATGACGAGCCATGTGTAATAAAAGTATTAAAGCCGGTCAAGATGAAGAAGATTTATCGGGAGGTGAAAATTTTGAAGAATCTCACGGGGGGTCCGAATGTGATTGGACTCTTAGATATAGTAAGAGATGAACAAAGTAAGATACCTGCATTGATTTTCGAGAAGGTCAATAACGTTGACTTTAGAGTGTTGTATCCAAAGTTGACATTGAAAGATATTCAATATTACATATCCGAGTTATTGATTGCTTTAGATTATTCCCATTCGATGGGGATAATTCATAGAGATGTCAAACCTCAGAATGTAATGATTGATCCTATAAACAAAAAGTTACGTTTGATTGATTGGGGTTTAGCTGAGTTTTATCATATGGGAATGGATTATAACGTCCGAGTAGCATCTAGGTACCACAAAGGTCCAGAACTTCTCATAAACTTACAACAATATGATTATTCGTTAGATTTATGGTCAGTTGGCTGTATGCTTGCTGCCATCATTTTCAAGAAGGAGCCTTTCTTCAGAGGTGCCTCAAACACCGACCAGTTGGTTCAAATCGCCAAGGTCCGTGGTACAGAAGATTTAATGAAGTACGCAAGTAAATATGGCATAAGATTAAGCGAAGAATATGACGGGGTTCTTGGAAACTATCCTAAAAAGCAATGGAGCCAGTTCATTACATCTGATAATGAACACCTAGCCAGAGATGAAGTTATAAAATTTATCGATAAGTTATTAACTTACGACCATCAATTACGTCCTACAGCAAAGGAGGCATTAGATGACCCATTTTTCAAATTATAGACTAAGTTAATTGGTGTATATATTACAGCAGGATGTGTTCTGAAATGTATACATAGTACTAATGCTCTTTACCAAGTATTTAGCGGATCTCAATTTTTACGTAGCTAATTATTATATGTAATCTAATACAATCTCACTCAAAAAAAGTAATATAAATTATTAACAGACGCGAGAATACTGTTTTAAACGTGTTTTAAAGAAACATTGCTATGGAATGAAATATTGCTGAAACCGTTAAAATCATAACAGACAGAGGAATAAGGAACTGAGAAGAATACTATCACTATTATCCACATATATAGGTTCTTTAAAGAGTTTTACTAGTGGTTAATTGTAGAGCTCAATTCGCGTTCAGGATGGTAGTTAAAAGTGAAGTGGAAGTACCTGAATGGGTTGCGTTGCAGAAGAAGACTATGACAAGATGGATAAACTCCAAACTAGAAGATAATGTGGTCAATGATATCTTTGTTGACTTAAAAGATGGAACTATTCTTGTGCAATTAATCAACAAGATAATAATAGAAACCTCGAGTAACAATAAGGACGACAAGATGTATATATTGACGTCTGTTTATGAGAGGCCGAAGTTCAAGATCCAAATGATCGAGAACCTCAATGACTTTCTCAAGTTCTGCAATTTAATTCTAAACATAAATCTTTCTCACGTCAACGGGGATAACATTTATGAAGGTGATACGAAACTAATTTTAGGACTAGTTTGGTCGTTGTTTATTTACTCTACTTCAAGTTCAATGCCAATTTACAATAACTCGTCTTATTCAGAAATCAAGTCTATTTTATTACATTGGTGTAATGGAATTATCAACAAGAAAGGGATGTCTATTTCAAATTTTAATAAGGATTGGTCTATTGAAATCAATAGACCTGACATTTATTTGTCTTCCATCTTAGATCATTATTTGCCCTCACACTTTGATAGTGTACCCCAGAAGCTCCAGAATCTCAGTAACGTCCTTGAGTATTCTGCTTCAATCGGAATTAAGGGATTTGCGGACTCTGAAGACTTCCTTTGCTTGGTTCCCGAAGAAAAATGTATTGTGACATACTTAGTAGAATGGTTCCAGTTTTTTGAAAGAGATAACAAACACGCTGCAATAATTGAACAAGATAAGGTGCTGTATCTAGATACTGTCATTAAGTTAATTCTCGAGACAGCGAATTTAAAATCAAATTACGAGATAAGAGCCAAGAACTTGTTGTCATCAATCGTTATCTTCACTGACCAAATCAATGAGAATTTGACATTCTTTGAGAATTTAATAACTCCAATTCAGCATCGTCTTACCCAATGCATGAAGCTATTTACTTACTCCTTTGAAAATGGGTTTGATGGCATAGAAGATTTCTTTGATATGTTTGCTTTTATTCAAGAGCAACTTGATGATGTTGTACACAGACTTGATGGATGCGAGCAGTACAGAGCTGTAACGAAACCGCAGATGAGCTATAAAGAATTTCCAGAGATTAACAGTGTTTTCACTTCGATTTCAAACAATCTTGATAAATTACAAGCTAGCTATGACCCTGGAAAGGAATTAAATTTTACATTGTTGAATCTGAGATTTGACAGTCTTATGAATTTGGACGAAAAATTAACTAACATCGTGAAAAATGCTCTCTTAGAGCTCAATGAGGTTGCAAAATTAGCTGATCTCAACACCCATCTTAATCTGATTGAAGAATATTTGAAACTTCATCGAGACGATCTTGATCCTATAGAGAAAGAAAATATCACCAAAAGTTTGACTATTTTTGATTATCTTATTAATGTAAGTGATAAATTCGATTATCACTCTAGAAGGATAAGACTAAAAAGGTCTACATCTGAGTTGAAAAAGCTTATTGACTCGTCGACAGCAAAATATTCAACGGATTATGAAGTGACAAAAATAATGGTTAATGAGCTTAGGAATCTTTCAAGATTTAAACAGTTGACATACACAGAATTGGTACAGGTCTTAACAAGAACTGTCTCGGATGATTTCCTGGTAGAAGTTTTGGGGGCTTTTATTGCTCTCATACCTCATGATACACTTGTTAAGGAGGACTCAGACTTACATACTCATTATTATTCGGACGAAAGCGATGAATCATCAATTTTTGATGGCGGTCAGAAGGTTAATTCATTGTTCACTGTAAACAACAGGTCTTACTACCCAGGTAGCTTCATTTCAAGAATTGATAATGGTTTTAATATATGAATATGGTATTTTGGAGATAACATTTTGTAGCCGTTAGCATATCAGGACACACGACTTTCTTTCCCTTTCCTTCATCTAGTTTATTTTAACTTTTTGTGATCAGAAAAATCTATACGTACTATAGGATCTATTGAACTAGAAAAAATGGGGGATATCACTGTTGATGAACCTTTGACATCTCATGTCAAGCCAAGTACAGATGCTGTCTTAACAATTCGAATCATTAAGTCTTTTCCTTATAGAAACGTAAAGAATTATATTTTAAGTCCAGTAGACTTAAAAAGCACCACACCAAAACAACTACTTGAAAGAATAAGTGAGACCATCAACACAGAAGGGAAACTTAGACCCTATAGAAATTTTGCATATGATTCCCTCAAAGTTTATACGAAAGCTCATGGAACTAAGTCCATGAACCTTGTCATAAATTTGGATAATGATGATAACTGGGTCATCGTGAACACCACAATTCCAGGAGATGACAAGTCTTTATGGGAGCTAGGCATTGAGAATGAAACCGAAATAAGCATGTTCAAGTGGGATGACTATATAGAATTTAAGGCTAATCCAGAGGTTAAATGGTGAAATTCAATAAATGTATAATTGCAGACATCGTAAAACATTGTAACAGCATTAACTCTATACATTAATACCAATAGTACCATAAAATAAGTACACCGTAAGTAAACGCTGTCTTTGTTTCTAACTACGAGATTCAGTAACCGAAATAATGAACTATTAGTTCCAAATATATGTATCCTCGACATCAAAGGAGCTCAAAGTTTCAAAAATAGGGATGACGAGACACCGGATCTATATCAAAACAGAGAAATTTCAGAGCGTACATAAGTTATACACCAATTACCTATTAACAATTGAAAAAATGAACACTACTGAGTTATTTCTTCAACATATGGGCTAAGTTGATATCTAAAACTCAAAAATACACGTGACATTTTAGGTAGTGTCACTTAACTATTTTTTTGGCCAATTAAAGCACCCTTATATTTTTTTTTCATTGAGAAATATCAGACATTAAGTGAAAACCTACAGAATACCATTAGAATTATAATAGGTTGGAAGTCAATTTTAATTAGCTTGCTAATAGTCTATTGTGATTTCTTGTCTACACTTTTCTGTACAGTAAGGAAACTGGTTTACTAAGAGGAATTTCAATTACGTAGATCACAATGTTCAAAATAACTTCGAAAGCAGCTAATCCTTTGATTCAAAAGTTTATTGCAGGATCCGTAGGTGTGACAGGATTGACTGCGTCATACTTGCTATACCAGGATTCTGTAACCGCTTCTGCTATGACTGCAGCTGAGCACGGTTTACACCCTCCAGCATACGGTTGGTCCCATAATGGTATGTTTGATACTTTCGACCATGCTTCAATTAGAAGAGGATTCCAAGTTTACAGAGAAGTATGTGCTTCTTGTCATTCTTTAGACAGAATCGCCTGGAGAAACTTGGTGGGTGTTTCCCATTCCACTTCTGAGGCCAAAGCTTTCGCTGAAGAATTGGAATATGACGATGAACCTGATGATGAAGGTAATCCAAGAAAGAGACCAGGTAAGTTGGCTGACTACTTACAAGGACCATACCCTAACGAGGAAGCTGCTAGAGCAGCCAACCAGGGTGCATTACCTCCAGATTTGTCATTGATTGTTAAGGCTAGACACGGTGGATGTGATTACATCTTTTCTATTTTGACTGGTTACCCAGACGAGCCACCAGCAGGTGTTGTCTTACCACCAGGAGCTAACTACAACCCATACTTCCCAGGTGGTTCTATTGCTATGGCTAGAGTTTTGTTCGATGATTTGGTTGAATACGAAGATGGAACTCCAGCTACAACCTCTCAAATGGCTAAGGATGTTACTACTTTCTTGAACTGGGCAGCAGAACCAGAGCATGACGATAGAAAGAGATGGGGTTTGAAGGCCTTGATTGTTCTTTCTTCCTTATACTTATTGTCCGTTTGGGTCAAGAGATTCAAATGGCAACCAATCAAGAACAGAAAGATCACCTTCAACCCTCCAAAGAAATAATCTCGCTCCAAAGTTTGAGTGAAAGGTCTTATGAGACCCAAACTAAACAAGCGAGCGGCTAGTCTGCCGCAAAGCGAAGATAAAAAGTAACTTTGTCATGATTACGAACGAGATAGACTTTCCGTCGGCTTAGACCCACACATATCATGTTTACACCGCCGGCGAGGACCTATCTCAACGTGCGATCCTCTAATTATCACAAAATATTAAGCTACATTCAAATAGATACTTGTCATTAAATAAAGTGTAATCTCCTAATATTAATTGTAGTTTCAATCTGTTTATTTATGGATTGGAGTGTAATGTATGGCTGGATTGTTCCTTGCTGCAGTCCGAGTTCTTTCGACACAATGCAGTCTCGAGGAACAAAGTCGGGCCAATTACAGGAGATTGATTTGTTACCAGCCACGAACGCGCGTATCTGTTACAATAGACACTATGACACGGGAACGACATAAAAGCCCCCACACACGACATATGCAGACATTCTCAAAAAGGATTGACTCGCCGAAAATGCGGTCACATTCTGAGATTTTTTTTGAGGGAGTGGCGAATAACGTGCCTTTATTGGCCGGTCCACCGATTGCCCTATTGTATTTCGGCGAAACGAGAAGGATTAATGAAGATACTCTTTTCTAGGTAAAAGGCTTAAGTAGGGAAATTCTAAGAAGCAGCCCGATTTGTTAAGATCAAGCGGCGCAATAGAAGTATAAAACACTGAATTCATTTTTGTATCCTTGCTAGTATATAAGTGGAGAAAAATCCAACTTTGATATAGCAGCAAAACAGTTTATAACATATATTTTGTTTTTACAGACCAGGTTATTTGATAGCTTGATCAAATTCATTCATTATTGTTCTACTCTTCGTTGCAAAGAATAACACAGTATACATTTACTGCGCAAGTGAAGATATTCAAGAAAGACAATACTCTTCACCACAGTATAGTTTAATCCGGTTAGGTTAATAGTATACTTTACAATCTCAAGGGGAGTGAGTTATCCTCAATCAAAATAAGAAGCATATTCCGGGATGGGTGATACAAAGAAGAGCATCATACCAAACGATACAAGTGATGCGCAGAGCGTCACTTCGGACTTGCAAAGTTCATCTACCAGTGCATTAGCAAGGAACGAGAGCAGTTCTGCAGCTACATATAACAAGCCCTCTGTCGAGGTAGGGAGCGAGTCAGAGCTTTTATCTGTTCCAGATATTCATGTTAAACCAACTAAAATGGTAATAGCTTTAACTCTTGCATCTTCTATATCTGGTTTCATGTTTGGATATGATACCGGTTATATATCTGCTGCCTTAGTGAACATCGGAACTGATTTGAGTCATAAGTACTTGACATCAGGAGAAAAAGAGTTCATCACTTCCGCTACTTCATTAGGAGCATTGATCGGTGCTTTTATCGGTGGTGTGTTGGCTAATTTACTTGGCCGTAGAAAGGTTTTATTGGGAGCTAATGTCATATTTATTGTAGGGACCATCATCCAACTTGCTGCTCACACAATCTGGACAATGATTGTGGGAAGATTCATTTTAGGATTAGCAGTAGGTATTGCGTCATTGATTTCTCCTTTAATGTTAAGTGAGTTAGCTCCTTCCAATTACAGAGGTAGATTAATTGTGACAAACGGTATGTTTATCACAGGAGGTCAGCTTATAGCATACCTTATCAATTGGGCGTTAGCCAGCATGAAACACGGTTGGAGAGTCTCTGTCGGATTGTGCATGGTGCCTCCAGTAATACAGTTTGGTTTATTTTGGTTCTTACCTGACACCCCAAGATTTTATGTTATCAATGGTGATATTGAGAAAGCAAAGGAAGTTATCAGAACCACGCACAAAAATCAATCTGAAGCAATGATTGATGCTACTATTGAGGAAATGGTTAGGTCTGACTCAACTGTTCCTGGTGATGGTCCTTTACAGAAAATATGGAGTTCTATCAAACTTCTTCATTCTAAGCCAGCTAATTTGAGAGCTTTAATATTGGCTTGTGGCTTACAAGGAATTCAACAGTTCACAGGATTCAACTCTCTAATGTATTTCAGTGCAACCATCTTTGAAACTATCGGGTTCAAAAATTCAACTGCAGTTTCCATAATCATTGCTGCAACCAACTTCGTTTTCACTGGCTTTGCAATGTGTGTGATAGATAAAGTGGGAAGGAGAAGAATTTTGTTATTTGGAATGCCTGGAATGTGTATATTTATGATAGTATGTGCCATTGCATTCCACTTTTTAGGTATCAAATTTACATCTAATGATGATCTCCAGGTCCATACTCATGGTATTTCAGGATGGGGTATCATTGTTATAATCAGTATGGTTGGATTCGTGGCAAGTTACGCATCTGGTATTGGTACTGTTGCTTGGACAGGTGTTGAATTATTCTCAGATGTCAATGTCAGAGCTGTTGGAGGAATGTATGCAGCAGGTACAAATTGGGCAGGTTCATGGGTTATTGCAGCTACTTTCTTAACTATGTTAGAAAATATCACTCCAACTGGAACTTTCTCCCTCTTTGCTTGTTTGTGCTTCATTTCATTCCTTTTTGTTTATTTCTTGTTACCTGAAGTTGCTGGCTTAGAGTTAGAGGAAACTACAGACTTTTTATCAAACGGTTTTAGTGTTAGGGAAGCTTCTAGATTATCAAAAGAAAGGAAAAAGACTTCTAAATATGTTAGTAAGGCTAGAACTCCTTGATTGCATGTGACTATTAGTTCCGACATTATACTTTTTCAAGTATGGCATCTTAAAATTTTATAGTTCTGCTCATTGTATACAATTGAATATTCTACTAAACATAATTTTGCAATCTAAGTCGTGTATATTACAGAATTAAATTGAAGATACATCTCAGCTGCTTATCACATATATTATATAGTCAGCTGTATTATTTATTCACCATGGGAGAAACCACATTGAAAAGGCTGCTGATACAGCCTCTCAACAAATTTCATGTCATGAACTCATTGAACAATTATCAAGTAATTAAAAAACTAGGGCAAGGAACGTTTGGGGTGGTTCAAAGAGCGAAAAATATCAAAACTAACGAAGATGTTGCATTGAAGCAACTACTCAACCACTCAGCCAAAGAAGGGTTTCCTATAACGGCCATGCGGGAAATAACTATACTAAAGCTGCTTAGACATAAGAATATATTAAAGATTATCGATATGATTTATGAAGAACCGAAAGTATCAAATTCTCATGATATGATACACCAAAGAGGATGCTTTTATACCGTCTCACCATACATGGCATCAGATCTTGTTGGATTGCTATCTAACCCTCGTGTAGAACTTGAATTATCACACATTAAGTGTATAATGGTTCAGCTATTAGAAGGAATCCAATATATTCACGAACAGCATTTTCTTCATAGAGACATCAAGGCCGCTAATATACTTATTGATAGCAATGGTGTTCTTAAAATTGCAGATTTTGGCTTAGCAAGGACATATCATGGAAAAATTCCAAAATTTGGCCTTGGTCCAGGCGGTGGAGAAAGAGCATACACAGGATTAGTGGTCACTAGATGGTATAGACCTCCAGAATTATTACTAGGAGAGAGAAAGTACACAACTGCTGTCGACATGTGGGGTATTGGCTGCGTGTTTGGTGAGCTTTTCAACAAAAAACCTATCTTAGTGGGTCAAACAGATTCACATCAAGCTCAGTTAGTTTTTAATTTGGTAGGTCCCCCAAGCGTATGGGTCCATGGATCTACCTTACCAAATAAAAGTGATTTCAACTTAGGGTTAGCATCAAAGCGTACACTAGAAGACAGATTCAAAAATATGATGCCTCCGGATGGGGTTAGTCTTTTAAGTGGACTATTAACACTTGACCCATATAAGAGATTAAATGCCTTGGATGCTTTAAGTCATGAATTTTTCAAAACCGAACCTTTGGCTTTGAAACCTAGCGAGTTTCCAAAGTTCGAAGAAAGTCATGAGATTGACAAAGAAAGATTTAAGGAAATATCAGAGAGAGAGAAGAAGCCAATAACTCATATACCACAGGGTCCTAGTCGTGTATCACAAAACACCTCCTCTGCTGTTAATAATGCTAGAAACTACAGAGATAGATATGACCAGAAACAAGTAAAACATGTACAATCATATTCTAGCAATACAAAGCATGAACAGGAAAAAAACAGACATTCCCGTGCTCCAGAGCCTCCACATGAACATCAACAGGAGAAGACCAGCTTTAGTTCTTATCTGAGCTTGAGAGACCGTTCTCCACGCCATTCAGTGAACAGGCAACATGTTGCAACAGGAGAGCATAAAAAGGACACCAAGAATATTGATAAACATGCTTCCTATCAATCTTTGTATGGGAAAAACACTGAGGTTTCAGACAATAGCCACAAGAGTAAGCCTACTGAGCCTTCTGTTTTTATGAAATCATCCAGACAAAAGAGAGGGCCCCCACCTGCTGGTAGTCATCCTCAGCATAAAAAACCAAAGCATCTTGAAGAACCTATTGAGAGTGATTTGACTGATTTTGATGAAGATATCAAAGAAACTGAAAATCTTAAATCATTCTTGGATCAGAATCCTCCTATGTAGTAGCATATACAACCTATATATGTATCTGGGTTGAAGAGGTTTGAACCAGAACCAAATAATGAATGCCGTGTCGCCATGGGCTCTTCTTTTAACTATAAACGTGTAATTGCGAACGGATACGGAATCCGACATTGACATCCGATCCCGATATCGGGGTCTTTTACATTTAAATACAGGAAAGCACGATATTAAGTAGATCACTAACTTTAACTGATGGATCAGATAAAAGGCTTAGAGAATCTCAAGGTCAGCAAAAAATCATACAATATAACGAATAGAAAATAACAAGATTTCTCAAGCTTGAATATTGATCATGAATCCTTTGATTTTTGATAATGTGTTCTCGGCCCAGGTTTTTCTTATAGTTTTTAGAGAGACCTTAGAGCTGGCAATCATTATATCTGTTCTATTGGCATTTCTCCATCAGAGTTTTCTTTCACAAGTTAAGAAGGATAGCAGTAAAGATGACTACAGATCAACAGAGGAAGTTTTAAGCTTAGGTAGCGATATTGAGCCCGAGAATTCATACTTAAGCATTGAAGAGAACCGAGAAGAAATTCACAGATATTTAAGACTACAAGTATGGCTAGGAGGTTTCTTAGGCTTGGTGGTTTGTCTTATTATTGGATCGGTTATATTACTTACTTTCTACTGGTTAGGAAGCGACTTGTGGACGTTGTCTGAGCACTACTGGGAGGGGACGTTTTCAATAGTCGCTAGTGTTATAATATCAGTAATGGGTGTGAAAATTTTAAGGGTCAGTAAGATGCAAGAAAAGTGGAAGAGGAAATTAACTGGAATAATAAAAAAATCTAATTACATTAACCGGGCTGTTAGACACCATTCGAATAAGCCAACACAAGTATATGATGCAACTCTGGAAGAGTCTAAATTTTCTCAGTTCAGCGAGAAATATTCTATGTTCATACTTCCTTTCGTGACAACATTAAGAGAAGGGATGGAAGCAATTGTCTTCATAGGAGGAATTGGTATAAATGAGGACACTTCTGTTGCTGCAATTGTTATTTCAACAATATTAGCAATTGTATTAGGATCGCTTATAGGTGTTTTCTTATACCGTTCAGGAAACACTTTGTCGTTACAGTGGTTTTTGATAAGTTCTACATGTTTCCTTTACCTTGTGGCAGGGGGATTGTTTTCAAAGGGAGTATGGAATTTTGAGTTACAAAGGTTTATAGACCAATGTGGTGGTTTCGATGTTTCAGAAACTGGCCATGGACCAGGTTCATATGATATTACTAAAAGTGTCTGGCATGTCGACTGCTGCAATGGTGAGATGCAAGAAGATGGAGCATTGTGGATGATGGCAACTGCTGTCTTTGGATGGACCAATTCTGCTACCGACGGAAGTGTTATCAGTTACAACGTCTATTGGATTGCGGTCATCATCATGTACCTGTCATTATTGTGTGATGAGAAGGGATCTATTCCACTTATCCCCTTGAGCTGGCAGAAAAAAATAACAGAGAGAAGAAATGCAGGTTATAAATCACTTAATCCACCGGAAGTTGATAATGTGAGATCCAGTATTGATACAGTTAACTCAGAGACGCCTCTTAACACATAACTAGATATACCCAGATGACCGGAAGAACACTTATATAAATAACTACAATATTAGTGTCAAAATAAAGTTCATTGTAAAATCATCTATATTCGTTATTGGCAATCTTTTCTATATGGTTATCTATCATTTTCTCTAAAAGCATGGTGTATAGTAAACTAAGAAGTTTCAGAATTTTCATCATCCTCTGATGGGAACATCTCATCAACAGAAGAACCAAGATATACCTTTAAGGTTTTCCTAGTTGCAGGTAATATTCTACTCTTCACCATTATTTCCTCCTCACTTTCTTTATTTAATCGATCATATGCTTGGAACCTGTGACACCCACCAAATGCAAAGTAATATACTTTTCCAAATTCTTTGACACGAAAAACATCAATAGGAGGAAGCTCACCAGAATCTATCTCATCCAAAGTACATGTTGCTGAAGCTGTAGGTATTCCTTTCAATGTAGAAACCATTGCATCTATTTTTTGATAATCTAAAACAGGAGGAATGGGTCTCCTAATTTCTTGTAAAGGTATGTATTCAACTTTCAATTGTGATGATTGTAGTGACATTTTGAAATAATATGGCTTATTGACGTGCTCTAAAATTGTTCAAGAGTATGTCTTCTTATACAGTCATATCTTATCGATAAGTGTTTGTAAGCCTTAGAATCTCGAATTCGAAATTCTGAGATGAGGTTCCATAGAATCTGGTCATTATTAATGCAACTATTGCTATCTATAAAAACCGATGACATTCACCGAGATATTTAACATTGCTTATGTCCTTACTAAATTTAGACAAGCTGCTTGGCCTCACCTTGGCTCTTGATATGCGGCTAAACCGTTAGCTCTACTTTTGGCTAGTAATAGAGCTTGATTTCTCAATAAACCTATTGTCCATATTATTTACTTGTGCAGGGCCTTGTTGTATGAAACAAACAGAACATGCTCATTAAAGCTTAGGGTATCATTTAAACCCATAACATGTAATCGAAGTACTTTACAAGACCTCTACTTAAGCTAATCCGTTGTATAGTGCAGTTCTGGAAAGTTTGTCTAAGTCCGACTTCGGCCTATACATGTTTTAAAATTTACATAAATGCCCTTACCTAAGCGGCATTGAGCTGCCCCCTGCGGGTATTGCTAATTACTGAACGGGAAAAAATATCCCTAAGAAGTTGTAATGATGTAGGAATAGGGAGATTTGCACTGTGGAGGTTCTTTATTTTGGTGATAAATGCCTTGTACTTACTAATCAGCGGTACCGGCTTTCGGAGCATCATATAGAAGATAAGAATCGTGTCATCTTTGGTTGAACATTTATATACTATTTTGTAAGACATAGCTAAAGATTCAGTTGTAATTAGCTTAATTATAAACTAGCCAGGCTTTAGGTGTATATTACTTGATTGCATAATCACCAGTCTTAACTGCGAATTCTTTTTTTTCCAACTTTATTTTTCTTTGATCAGATCGATCTGATAAGGTGATTCATCGCTAAGATGTATAATGCCAGTTTACACATAGCGGGTATTCTTGGGGTATGTTTTGTCATGCTACTGGGGCCAATAAAACATAAGAGTAAAGCTTTTAGGCGGCTTCGTACTCTTCTAGCTGTTGGAGCTGTGATATTTGTGTTCGTTGGTTTAGTGCCAGAGAAAGCTAAAACAGGCGCTCCTTTCCATTTATATGGTGCAAGAACTGCTTTTTTGAGCTGTGGAGGACAAGTTGACCTGGCTGGTAAGTTTTGTGATGGACCATATGACCCATCATGCCCTTGTCGAAACATCAATGCTTTAGCTACCATGGCACATTGCTATCGTATCAGTTATAAGGATAAGATAAGTTCATTCCTAGGTATATGTAAGAGCGATTTCAATGTTAGCATATCAAGAGGAACATTTGAAGATGCACTCAACTATTATGACAGCTTTTCGAGGGCGGTCACATCTCCAGATGGAATTATAATAGATTACCCTGTGAAACTCAATGATTCCAAAATATTAATATTCAAAGATGCATATGATCAGTTTTTGGGTAATTATGATAGGTCAGTATGGTTTGGAGGAATAATAATAGCATATTGGACTTTGGTGTTCACTTTAATTTCTATCAGCAACTGGTCGAAGCTGATATTTCCACAAGTTTATAAACGACTAACTGGACCAATAAGTAATTGGTACAGACGTCACATTTCATTGACAGCAAATGGAGACCGCAAGACACGAGAAAAACAGTTTCTTTATGTTCTAGATATGTTGGTTCCAACAAGAGAAGAAACGGTAATTTTAACAGGTTTCGCTGCCTTGTGTATCTTTCTTCAGTTTTGGAGAATACATTATAATCCAGAAGATCCAATATTTTCTTCGAAAGAAAATGCTCTTTATCGATACCATGCGGTCAGGGCAGGAATATTGGCTAGCTCAGGAATGCCTTTGCTAATTTTATTTGCAGGCAGAAATAACTTTTTGCAATGGGTCACTCAATGGAACTATGCAACTTATATTACACTTCATAGATGGGTTTCACGTATAGTTTTTACATTGGTGATGGTGCATTCTATAAACTACTCTTTGTACCTCACTCCAGAGGAAAAATCACACGCAGAAGCATATGTTTACTGGGGTGTCTTAGCAACTTTGTCTGGTATTGCAATAATGATCCAAGGTTTACTTATTTTACGGAGAAAATGGTATGAGCTATTTCTACTATTGCACATATTATTGGCTTTTATTTTTATTGCTGGGGCATGGTTGCATGTGGAAGATCGATATTGTCTTTGGTTCTATTACGTTTCCGCCTCTATTTGGGCGTTTGATAGAGTAATTAGAATTGGTCGTCTTCTTGAATTCGGGTTTCCAAAGGCAAAGGTTTACCTTTTGGCAGATGAGACATTAAAAGTAGTCGTTCAGACTCCAAAGGACTGGGATATTATCAAAGGGGGCCATGTATTTATTCATTTCTTGACACCAACAAGTTTTTGGCAATCTCATCCTTTTACTTATACATCATCGCTCAACAAAACGAACGAGATAACATTATACGTTAAGGTAAAAGAAGGTATAACTTCTACTCTCTACAATGAGTTAGTAAAATTTCCAAATAGAAATACAACTATACGAGTTGCAGTTGAGGGTGCGTACGGAGAATCGAGTCCTGCTAAAAGATACGATATTTCAGTTTTTGTGGCTGGTGGAAATGGTATTCCAGGAATTTATGAAGAAGCAGTCAGTCTTGCAGATGCATGTAGACAGTCTAACAAGACAATTAAACTCAATTGGACTGTAAAAGACTACAAATCGCTATTCTGGTTCTACGAAGAGCTTATTGCATTAAAATATAAGAACATTGATACCACGATATACATCACTAGACCCAAGTCGTCTTTGAACAAAATGGATTTTGATATGCGCTTTTTGTCAAGTATAAAAGAAAGGTCTGACGATAAGGCAGACGTACACACTTCTCTCTTGTCGCATTTGGCAATCGATGAAGTTACAAAGAGCTCAAATCACATAGATATAACCGAACCTCATGGAACGGGTAGTATGATTCAGATAATCAAATCTGAACTATCTCACATCACCATAATTGAAAGTCGTCCAAGCATGCCTCAGCTTGTTAGGCAAACTGTCGAAGAGTCTAACGGATCTACGATTTTCGTTCCTTGTGGACATCCTGCTATGGTTGACGAACTCAGAGCCGCTATTGTAAATATTCTTGGAAACACCAACGAAAAGCGTGTTGACTACTTTGAACAGCTTCAAGTATGGGCATAACAGCTGATGCCTGATAGCGATAATTAATTAATATATATATATATTTATTTATATTTATTTACGACACTTAATGAGTATTACATAAAGTAGATTAATGTAACAAATTGCACTGAATCTTATGTGTCTAATAACATCAGATTTAAAAGATATTCATAGGGTTAGGAAACAAGATTGATAAATTTAGAAAGACCAGGTTTTCACAGAGAGAGATACGCCTTATGAAAAATGATCAATGAGTGCAGATCACGTATTGGTTCCCAATGCGCCTTGGTATTCCTCTAATTTGGTCTGCTTTGTAGTGGTTCATTAATCAAAAGAGTTGAATTCTTTAAATTATTATAGTATGGATGCAAAAATATAATATCGCATAATTAGAAGGTATGAGTTCACAATTTCTATTCGATTAGAAAAATGGTTGTATAGTGTAGTGGTTATCACTTTCGGTTTTGATCCGAACAACCCCGGTTCGAATCCGGGT
The DNA here is from genome assembly GCA_030574375.1 of Priceomyces castillae. Taxonomy (NCBI): domain Eukaryota; kingdom Fungi; phylum Ascomycota; class Pichiomycetes; order Serinales; family Debaryomycetaceae; genus Priceomyces; species Priceomyces castillae. The sequence goes on from JAJMEX010000002.1 coordinate 729,368, forward strand.
ACGACCTTTTTTTTGATGAATATTCGAAATTTTTTTTGTATGTAGTCGACCGAGATGAGCTTAAATTCTTTCTTATAATCTAATCGAACCAGCTTTTGTCTTTTCAAACACTACGTTAAAATGATTAGAACTATGTATGTATTTCATGATAAATATAATGACTCTATAACTGCTACTAACATTCAATAGAAAGCCCAAGAACGCACGTTCTAAAAGAGCTTTGGCAAAAAAGGAAGCCAAGTTAGTGGAGAACCCAAAGACAACTTTATTTGTTCCAGGATCTACAGGTAACAAATTATTACATGATGTTATGAATGATTTGATCTCTTTGAAGAAGCCATTGATTAAGAAGTTTTCCAAGAAGAATGACATCAGACCTTTTGAGGATGCATCTAATCTTGAGTTCTTCTCCGAGAAGAATGATACTTCTTTGATTGTTTTTTCATCGCATAATAAAAAGAGACCAAACACCTTAACTTTTGCCAGGTTCTTCAACTACAAGTTATTTGACATGGTAGAATTGTCCATAACTGAGCATAAATTATTACAGGACTTTAAGAAGTTAACATTTACAGTTGGTTTGAAACCATTGTTCGTATTCAATGGTCCAGCATTTGATACTCACCCTCGTTTTCAACAATTGAAATCATTATTTTTGGATATGTTCAGAGGCGAAGAGACTGATTTGCAAGATGTTGCTGGTTTACAATACGTGATAGCTTTATCTACTGGTGAAATAGAGGACCCTAATTCTAGCGTGATATTACCATTACATTTCCGTGTTTACAAAGTGAAGTCTTATAAATCAGGTCAGAGAATACCTAGAATTGAATTGGATGAGATTGGCCCAAGATTCGACTTCAAAATAGGAAGAACAGTTGATCCTGCCCCAGAAATGGAGAAGGAAGCTTACGCCAAACCCAAACAATTACAAGCTAAGGTCAAGAAGAATGTTAGTACTGATATCATGGGTGACAAGGTTGCTCAGATCCATGTCGGTAAGCAAGATTTGAACAAGTTGCAGACCAGGAAAATGAAGGGATTAAGACCAAAATTCGACCAAGTCAGTGACGATGAACCAGAGGAGGAATTCGAAGATGAAATTTACGAGGACGCTCCTCTTGCAAAGAAGCAAAAAGTTTAAGTACTAGGTAGGTATAATTTTCTCTTATAATTTGTGCATTTGAAACTTATATTTGTTATTCTCTGCTATGTAGAATGCAAGATATTCCTAGGTATCTGAAAAATTATATAATTTACAAAAAATATTACGTAATCAAGATTTCGAGGTTCTAAATCTCATTATAATAAACATCTTCATCTGTTAACAACAGTGTAAGAATACCTAGAAAAAATTGCATGTCGTCGACTCAAGCATCGATATTCAAACCTAGGAGAATTCCAGTGGACTCTGGGTCCCAAGAATCGCCAAACGTGGTCTCCTCGAGTAGATCCAAAAATGTAATTGAACTTACAAAAAATGAGAAATACTGTGTATCTAGGTTACCAGCAACACCAGCAGTTTTGGAGAAAAGTATACATTCAGCAGATATAAATGGCTATGCTGATCATAGCAGTAACTATGGATTAATTGTAAACATGGATTTTATTCTTGTTTGGATGTACAGATCTGCTGATTTATCACCTCTCTCAATACAGTTTCCGTTGGATCGAGAAGAGCACGTAACTTTGCCATTGGCCATATTAACTAAACCTGCTAGAGGTACCATGAAGGATCCAGGAATAGTAATTATAAACTCGACTTCAGGTGAAGTAAAATTTTATGAAAGTGTTCATCATGCACCTGCTTTGGGCCTTATTAAGAATATGCTATTAGAATCTAAGATCGATATAAACACGAAAAAAGGTGAAGTAATTACTCTTGCAGAGAATGTCGAACCGGCTGGTATAGCTATTGCAACTTCATGGAAAAGATGTATCTTGATTTCGTTGAGAGACTCTAGGGGCAGACCTAAATTATTGACCACTGAAATTTTGAGTCCAACTCACAATGGAGGGTTGCTTTCTGGGTTATTTGGTGGTATAATAAGCTCAAAGACAGATAAAATCTCAGATGAGATTGTTAGCATTAAGTCGGGAAAGATATCCAATAATGGTATGACACAGGAGATTATCATCCAGGATTCATTTGGAGGCTTCAATAAGTTGACACACGAGCTTTCAACTAATGGTATTCCTTATTTTAACAAAAGTAAAATATTGAAGTTACACTTGTTACCATCCATAGAAAGTGGTATGGAAGGATATCTTCCTGGTGCGAATATGAATCTAAGATTTTTAGATTTATGGCCATTGTATGATAGAGATGAAGATATCTACCTAGCACTTTGCTACATAGATGCTGCTCTCAATCGGAACGATAGTAAAAACTTGTTGTTGGTCACTATCAAAATTGACGAAACAGGTGCCTTGCTCCTCGAGTCTCATAAGTTGTTGAGGTACGTCCCTACGGAACCTATTACTATAAATCGTAAACCAAATTTATTTGTCCCAAGCCCAGGTAAAGTAGCTTTTGTTACAATAACTAATTCAGTTATCATGTCGGAGCTTGTTCCATCTTATGTTCATACTCGAAACACCTTTCAGTACTATAAACCTCGGTGGGAAGATATCGTGGAGTTGAAGCCTTCTGTATCAATCATTGGTCAAGGATATGAAAATGCTTCTCACGAATCTAACCCGTCAATTATATTGGTTACTGATAACTCAGGAGTTTTAAGAATAGAGGCCTTCCCTGATTCAATATCTAATGGAGACCCATCAGAAGGGGAACTTGAAAGTCGTCATCAAATTATTAAATCACATATTGAGCAAGGAATCTTTTACTCTTCATCTCCCGCCATCGACTTTAATATTAAGGAAAAGTTCCCTGATTTAAGCATCAAAGAGGCAATTGAGGAAATAAATTTAGAAATTTTAAATTCTGAGTCACCGTATTTTCCATCATTACTACCTTCCATTAAAGATTCTCTTGAAATGAAGGTCAAATTATATCATACTTTCATTGCCTATGTAAAACAAAATTTTGGCTCTGTGTGGCCTAAGGTGGCTACAAACATTATTGAATATTTAGAGAAAACGGAAGTGACGTTAAGATTATGGGATTTCATTAATGATGAGCGTTTAATTGCAAGAGATTTGAAGGAATTACTTGAACGTGCCATTAGAGAGTCCAATACATTAAAACTAAATACTGATGGTGATATAATACGCAAGTTTTTTGGTCAAGGAATTAACTTTATCAATCCTGTTTTAACTCAATTCATAGAGCTTTTAGTATCCTCTGAGTTTTCATTTGCTATTATTGTCAACTTGGTCGTTAGTACAATGTATGATGGTGTTTATGCTAATGAAGAGACATATATCATTGGTAAAGAGGAGCTAGAACTTAACAAGTTATGGATTTTTGATACAAGTATACTCATTAGAATGGAGGAAATTTTCAGCCATGAATTTTGTCAACAGGATGGTAAATCTGAAGTCCTACTTACACAACCTGGAAAGCTTAATTTAGTAAAATTATGCAAGGCTTTATATTATTTCACCAACAATGCTATAAGGTATATGCAAAAACATGATACCTCGAATGACCAACTTGATGAATATAAAAAGTGGTATAGATCAAGAAAATCCTTTTGGATTGGTGCATTAGTGAAGCATGGTTTATCTACTGAGGCTACAACGATTTCCGAAATGTATGAAGACTTTTCATCTTTAGCCTTAATATTGGAGACAGAACGTAATACTATCACTGTGACTTTTGGCAAGAACAGTTCTGAGTATTCAAACATAATAAATGAGAAGTATTCTCACTATTTCAATACGTTTGGATATAACTTCGCCAATAGTCTTTTCCAATACTTAACAAAGAAGGATGATATTCAAACTTTATTGTTGGAATTCCCTCAATACAATGATTTCTTGTACGAATTTTTTGAAAACAATTACAAAAGGACTTCTGAAATTTCGTGGATCCGTTATTTTCTTGACAATAAGTTTGCTTTAGCCCCAGCAGCACTCATTCACTCTGCCAATCTGAAAAAGGATGATAGCACACAAAACTCTCAATTGAAATACTCATTAGCAAAACTATCTGCTATTGCATCTAAAAATGATTTATCTGATATGAACCAAGCTCTGGATTTAATAGCAGAAGCAGAAGCTAAATTGATAAGTATTAATACTCAAAATGAGGCACAATCTTATTTACTAGGATATGTTTCGAACCAGAAGGAGTTGTTAACATTAGACTATTTAGTAAGAAATTTCACCAATGACAAGGTTGACGTCAAACTAAAAAAAGAAATATTAGAACCATTTCAAGGCAGATTTGTTGATGGAAATGCTTTATCTATTGTTGAGTTGATAAGTTTAGTAACCCTCATAGTTCCTTCTGGCGATTTCACTGATGGTTTCTCAAAAGCACTAAAGATAAGCACATTATTGCCAATCTCTTTGTTTAAGTACTGGAGTAAAGTAATTTGGTTACGTTTGTTAACTACCACAGATGATTGGGCATCATTTACTAAAGGTCCAAGTAATTCTGATCTGTATTTGAAACAAAAGGTTCATGAAACTATCTTATTCAAAACATTGAAAAGTGTAGGAGGGAATGAGGAAGTATTGAATACTTTGGATGAATTGTTAGAAGATAGTTCTTTCAAGATCGACGAGGAAGATGACGAGGAAAATCCCGCTTCCAAATCACTTAATTTCATCTTGCTTGAAAAATTAAGAGTTTTATCAGGAGATAATGATTTGATTTCATGGATTTCTTCAGTGAAACAAGAACACAGAAATAATTTATGAGAACTCCAACATAGTAGTCACCATATAGTCCCATTTATACATAATTAAATTTGAGAGTAAATTAACATTAATCATTCTTCTATGAAAGGATTCTCATCGCTCCTCTCCAGAATGGCATCTTCCTTATTAGTGGATTCTTTTTCATCATCAGTAGCTGGTACATAACCAAGCATATCTTCCCCTTCATCTCTATCGAGCCGTATTCTTACCAATGATTCGGGTAATGGAGTCTTCGTATTATAATCTTCATCAGTATATTTCATCAAACCCAATGAAGCCAAAGAAACCGATTTGATAACATTATTCCAATTACTTAAAACCAATGATACACTCTCTGACCCACTGTTCATTTTGCCTAACTTTTCTTCTATATCTTCTAATTGTGTGGCTAAAGTTGCGGATAAGTCTCTGAATTCAAGTAGCTTCTCTAGTTCTGCCCTTTTCTCAACTATCTTTTGATCATATATGTTAAGCTTCTGCATCTTAATATCCTTTGATTATATTATAATTTCAAAAGATCATTATAGTTGATGATTAATGTATAGAATTCATATCTAAACATATTTTAGGTTGAAGACGCGACACAAAATCAATTACAAGTAAACAAATTAGTCCTAGATGTAAGATGATATAATAAACTTATTTCTTATGGTGAAGTAATAAACAGTTTTCACATATCACTAAGTATTACAGTTTACAATCAACAAAGCTGTAGTAAAATGTTAGCTCTTAACCAAATTATCGTATTTTAGAGCTTCGGGACAATTTCAGAGATTTTAAATATGTACAAACTCATAGCAAACATGTGCAATTTAGGAGTTCTGGGATAGGATTTTCCCATTTACAAATTGCTATGTCAAGCTGACAAAGTGTCTTATTTAGTAGTAAACTTCCCCTTTTAAATTGTCAGGGTCTTTCCATAACAGTTATGTAAGGTTTGAAATAATTTGCATTCGAATCACGTGCTTTTATTTACTATCTTATTTGTTTTTGTTTGTAAACTTCAAGTCTACATCAGTCTCTCAGTATCAGCATTTACTATCACCAGACATATATAATAGGCGGAATAGATGGCTCGCAAATCAATAGACTTTTCACAGTCGCTTTTGCTGTTCCAGTCATCATCTAAGTCTAGGGATGTTGTGAACAAGACTCAAAAAACGCCGCCGGATCCTTCCCCTAATGATAAGACTACCAAAACAAGATACGAAAAGACTGATGATGAGGTAGATTTAGAATCTTTCAAAACGAAGTATATACTTCAGAACAAGTCATTAGCGAAGAATAATTCATTAATGCTCAGTAAGATTGCAGATATGGAACAAAAGATCAGTGATTTGATAAATGAAAACATGAAGATGAAAAATTCCAAACCAAGGAAGGATATTGAGACCAAAAAGGAGCTAGAAGATAAGTTTTCAAACATAGAAAACAATTTAATATCGAAATTTGATGTGATATTTCAATTATTGAAGCAAGTTAGGGAGATAGAAGGATTATGCAGTAATCCACTTCTTGATATACTAGCCAATGCAAATCGTCCAGTCACATCAACACCAATTGATAATGATATTCCAACCGATATGAGTATTCCTGATGCCTTTGGGGCGTTAGATTACGCTCGTAGTTATGGCCCAACAAATTCCAGTACTAACAAAGAAATAATTCAGGAGCCAAAACCAACAAAACGCCATGGCAATGATCTTCTACTCAGGTTTCAAAATAATCCTAGTTCACAATTCACTATATTCGAGAGTCCTGATACTTCTGAAGGAACTACAAATGAATACGCAGATCAAACCCTCATAGACCTAGAGGATGATGGCAGAAACGAATACAGAAGTGAAGTCACTTTTCCTATTCTTCCAGAGGAACAGTCTAATCTGTCTGTAATAATATCGAACAATAGTAAAGACCATAGAGAACCCACTACAGAAAATGGAAAGGATTCAGAAATACACAACACTAAAGTTGGGATTTCTAAGATTGGGACGAAGCAGATTAAGTCAGAAGAGAACGATGAGATGAACAGACGATCAACTAGAAATAGGAAGCAGGTAAATTACACAGCACCTTCCTTAAGAAAGAAGATGAGGAGAGAGTCAGGTAAATTATTGGATGCCGTCATTGACAGTGTCTCAATTAACCACGATGTTAGTCATATATCGAAGTTGCCAAATAATGACCCTAGTCAGGAAAATACGAAAAAGGAACCTAAAATGCAAAATAAACGTCGCAGGAAAACGATGAATGGACAGGAAGGGCTTAAGTTGAAAAGGAAACCATTGGAAAATATCACGCAATTGAATAACAGTCTGACAGGGTTTGTTGCTCCAAACTCGAAGACAATAAATCAGCCATTCGATGAGCTGCAAAAAACCACCCTAAAAAGCGATTTATCTATTTTTGACTTTGTCGATGACGATATGAAAACCAAACGAGTGTACACCAGTAGAGGCAGAGGGAGAAGAAGAAATTCTATGTTAGTATAAGTATTTATTATGAATAAACTTCGTTAATGTATAGTAATTTAATTTACATATAAGTACGAGCAACACAAAATTTTATACACTCATCTTCATTTTAATCAGACTTTGGGGATGGTAATCAATGATTTCAAAGTCTTCAAACTTGAAGTCGTCTATTGACTTTATGGTCTCTGGGTTTTTTATTTTGAGTTTTGGAAAGTTAGTAGGAGTTCTCTTGAGTTGTTCTTTCAAAGGTTCAATGTGGTCTAAATAGACATGAGCATCGCCCAAAGTGTGAATGAATTCACCACAATCCATATCTACTACGTGCGCAATCATCTTAGTTAACAATGCGTACGATGCAATGTTGAATGGGACCCCTAGACCCATATCACAGGAACGTTGATATAATAAACAAGAAAGTTTAGGTCTCTGAGTCTTTTTTTGTTGTTTATCTGTGTTTGACTCAGGAGATGAATCAGGGAAGTTGACATAAAATTGACAAAAGACATGACATGGTGGAAGTGCCATTTCAGGGAAATCTGGAGGATTCCAAGCAGACATAATGATTCTACGATCATAAGGGTTTTCCTTCAACTTTTTGATGACTTGTTGGAGTTGATCCACACCTTGACCCTTATAGTCAGTTTCACAGTCTACATATTTAGCACCAAAGTGACGCCACTGGAAACCATAAACTGGACCAAGATCTCCTTCACGCCTCTCAGTCAATCCAATAGAATCGAGGTATTCCCTTGATCCATTACCTTCCCAAATTTTAACACCCTTTTCACTTAATAATTTTGCATCTGTACTTCCAGCAACAAACCATAATAATTCATGGATAATTCCCTTGGAAAAAACCCTCTTAGTGGTTAATAAAGGGAAAGTGTCATTTGATAAATCAAATCTTAACTGTGGAGGAGCAAATATCGATTTTGTTCCAGTTCCAGTACGATCTGGACGAAACTCTCCTTCGTTCACTATTCTCTCACATAGGTCCAAATATGCCTGTTCTTGTGGGTTAGGGGAGACAGTCATTTTATATTAATCTATTACTAGAGTTGTTTCTACTGTGAGTTTTAAAAATGTTTATATAACCAAAAACGCGTTTACAATTGAAAAGTGAATCACGCGCATGGATCTAACAGATAAGGAGAATTAAATCACTATCAAATATACAGTACAAAAGGTCAATCTGATCAGTAACTATATTGAAGAAACGAAGTATTTTAATTATGATTGTTGACAATAGATCCAGCAACTGTTCCTACGATATTAAATTTCATTTAATTTATTATTCTTTGATATTGTATTGTGCAATTTATGAATCTACTGATATATTTATATGAGCCCTTTAATAGATCTAGAATCCAGGCGTCAGAAGAGCTTGATATAATTTCAGAAGATATGGCTATGATTGTACCCTGATGTGGTCATATGATATTGAGCCACGAAATGTACCCAAACCACTTTGGTTCGACAAGTACACATTGGGATTCAGCGATTTTCTTCGGTTGTTCATTCCCGTTCAATGGCAAAGACTCTAAAGTACCATTTATGACAACTTTTCTTCCCTTAGCGCTTGTAACTTTAGCCCTTAAGATAACAACACTGCCTGGGTCCGCTTGCTCTTTGAAGTCTATACTTAGACTAGCTGTCACACCCTTTTTAGAGGGAAGTAAAGGAAATCCACAAGAACATAAACCTTCATCCAAAATTGTAGACACTATACCATTATGGATTTGACCATCATCACTTATCAACTCTTTTCCTAAGTAGTAAACGCTAGTAAGTTCTTGTTCTTTCTCATTCAAAAACACAAGGGGATCAACTTCAAATAGATTGGGCCCAAAGAGTAGAGATGTTCCTACATAATTCTTAATATGTTGCTCTGGAAACATCTCACTTGTCAGATACAGACGTATTGAAGGATCTTTAATCAAATTCTTTACCTCATTAGTAGCCTTAATTTGGTCGACTATATCAGGGTTTATATGCATTAATTGTCTTTTACTCTGGTTGCTTTTCTTCCACTCTTGTGGAAATGCAGCAAATGAAGCACCGAATGCAACTATTGGAATGGTCTTTCTAGTAAATGACCGAAACATATCAAGCTTAACTTTACTATTTTCTCTACTTTCATTCAATCACACTGGTATAAAATCAATTCAAAATTATAAATATTATATACAGTCTGTAAAATATCAAGATACAAGAACAGTCATTTGGGACAGTAGATTAGTGAATCCGTAGAAATAGCTTTAGATATAGGCTCATATAGGAATATACGGCTCTTTATAACAGTTCCAGCTTAATGTAGTTGAAATACTTTTATATGAATATAATTTTATGTTTTTGTTTTTGTTTTTGATTGTCTGCTATAAGTAAGCATTGAAATGTATTTGATTGTCAAATATATATACAGATACCAGTCTAGTCATATTTATGTATCTAAGTACCTAGATAGATAGAATCTCGTGTCTTCAACCTTCATAGATAGAATCTCGTGTCTTCAACCTTCACTCATCTTTTTGAAATATCAATACCAGAATACTCTTGGATAAGACCCACAAGTTTTGGTGGGTTTGCTCCGATAATTTTATCCACCTGTTCACCATTCTTGAAGAGAAGACATGTAGGCATAGCTGTTATTTGATATTCTGTTGCAATATCCACTGCTGCATCTACATCAACTCTCCCGAACTTTACCTCAGGTACTCGTTCTGATAACATACCGAAAATAGGTTCTAGCGCCTTACAAGGGCCACACCAGGTAGCATAGAAGTCAATGACAGATATCTTATCTGAATCACCCACAAATTCTTTGAAGTTAGCCAATTCTGATATCTCTTTAACGTTTCCAACAGATTTTGGAGTTGAGTAAAACTTCACTCCAGTTCTTGCGATCGAACCGATTCCCAAATTGGCTGACAAAAGATTTGATGGTCTAACAGACCTAACTATCTGTCTCCTAGCAGCAGATATCATTTCAAGGAAATATAATCTGATTTATAGAAGTAAAGTATTTTCGATATTGATAAAGAATCCGAATTGAATGGCAACTTAAGTAGAGACATAATGAGCGCCTCAGTAAGTGCGGCTCGCCATCTCATTTTTTTTTTCATCCTGGTAAAATGCAAGACTTGAGTTATATGAAGAGTACTTTAGTATATAGAAGTTAAACAACTATGACTGCAAGTATCAAACGTAAGTCTCAAAAGGGAGGTAATCCTGTTACAAAGAAGGCAAAGACCTCGAAAGAAGTTGTTTCTCCTGTTGATCAATCTGCATCTGAAGAAAGCGGCAGCTCAGAAGACGAGAGCGTATCAGAAGTATCTGACGCATCAGAAGTATCTGGCGATTCGGATGAAGATGAATTAGATGGTCTTGATGAAGAACCAGAAGAAGAAGAAGAAGAAGAAGAAGAAGATTCCCTTGACCAAGAAGATTCTGTAGAGGAAGAAGGAGACGAAAAATCTGAAGCAGTAGCAACCAGAGATGAAAATAAGAAAACATCAAAGGAACAACATGCAGAACAAAGGAAGCTTTTAGCTGAAAGAAAGATGCATAGGAAGTCAGGAGTTGCAGTCCAAAGGATTAAGAGCTTATGGGAGAAGTTGAGAGTCACCAAACCTCCATTGCCCAAAGAAATTAGGGACAAGCTTTGTGATGAAATCTGGAGTCTTTCTAAGGATGTGATCTTGGATTTAGTCATGAAACACGATGCCTCAAGAGTTGTTCAAACTTTGGTGAAATATTCACCAAAGGATAGAAGAGAAGCTATTGTTAAGGAATTAAGAGGAAACTTCTACCAATTGGCTACCTCTTCTTATGGAAAATATTTGTTAATCAAATTATTGCATTATGGGTCTAAAGATTCAAGATCACTTATTGTTGACGAACTTCATGGTAAATTGCGTAAGTTGATGAGACATAGAGAGGGTGCTTATGTAGTTGAAGATATGTATGTGTTATACTCCACTGCAAAGCAGAGAAAACAAATGATTAGAGAGTTTTGGGGTGCTGAATATGCCTTATTGAAAGAATCTGGTGCAGACAAAACTGTTCTAGAAGTTACTAAGAAGCTGTCTGAAAGGAAACAATTAATCACTAGTAACTTGTTTGGTACTATAGAGGCAAGTGTTCAAAAGGGATCTACTGGTTTCCAAATTTTACATGCGGCAATGAAGGACTATGTATCTATTCTTGTTGATGACATTGAAAATAATGATAGTAACATAAGGACTTTCATTGATCTTTTAGGGGAACAATTTGCAGAATTAGTTCACACTCCTGAAGGTTCTGAGGTTGCATGCTCTTTGATTGCCCTTGCTAATGCGAAGGAGCGTAAGATTATTTTAAAGTCATTGAAGAAGCACGCTAAAGATTTAATTAAGAACGAGCATGGTAATTTGGTTCTTATCACTTTGTTCATGACAATTGATGATACCGTTCTTTTACACAAGACTTTTTTCGCTGAAATGATCGATAGTGAACAACTTGGAGAATTGGTTATTGATAAGTTTTCAAGAAGGCCACTTTTGTACATCTTGAAAGGTTTAGAACGCAGATATTTTGCTCCATCTGTACAAGAAAAGCTTAAAGAATACGAGAAAATAGCTTATAGTAAAACAACTAAAAAGCCCCAGGATCAAAGAAGAAAGGAGCTTCTTGCAAAGACATTGCCTTTACTTTATACATCTCTTATCACTACATCACAAGAAGACACCAAATTGAGACTCAGGGATATTTTGTACGACAACTTGGGTGCCCAATTTGTCACTGAATTGGTACTCACCCCTACCGATCTTAATGATATCAACGATTCCTTAAGGCCAAAATTAATGGACGCAGTTTTCAATGAGTTAATAAAGGGTGATATTTTAGAAGATTATCATTTAATCAATAAGGTTCCTAATGTTTCCAGATCATTAAAGTATATGATCCAGGGAACTGAATTCAAATGGGACAGTGAAGCGCGTAAGCTTGTCCAGCTGGATTCTACTAGCATTAAAATTCCTTCAGTGGGTTCGGATTTAGCATTGAAAGTTTGGAATCATATATCTGAATCAGGAAACCTTCAAGACTGGTGTTCTGGACAAGGTGCATTCGTTATTGTTGCTGTATACGAAGTTTTGAATCTTCTGTCACACAAATCCGAGTTCAAAGATTTAAAGAATAGTTTAAGCAAGATCAAAAAGTCATTATCTGAAGATAATGACAATAAGGGTGCGCAGTTAATTATAAAATTGTTGAATTAAATGCCTTGTTGATATATATTACATGAAATTATATAATAGTAGAATTCAACGTTATCATGTATATTAACCAAGTAAATCGTCGGCCTCGTATTCTTCCCCTTCACTATAATCACTCGTATCATCTGATAGCTCTGAGTCTTGAGTAATGCTAGTGTTCTCCAATAATTGATTAGGTTCACCGTGGAAATCATTTTTTTCGTCATTGTCATTATTGTCATTTTCAACATCATCGTCATGGATTGTATCATATTCTAATAAGATTGCGTCCTTATCAATATCGTCTTCTCCAAATTCTTTAAACCAAGTAAGCTTGGAACTGCAGCGCACACATTTAGAGTTATCTGAGTCTGATTCCATAGCATTGAATTGAGATGCAATACAAATATAGCAGAATACATGATTGCAATTGGTCACATAAGGGTTAGTAATAGTACCTGATGTTTCAAATACTTTACCATTTCCAGAAGCTGCAGAAATATCTCTATTTCGGGTGCAAATGGCACATTGTGATAAAGGTAAATTCGTATAAGGAGATATTACTGCTTGGTTGGATGAATCTTTGTTTTGTTTGTTAGAAGATAAGAGTTTTTGAGCCAATCTGTGAACTTTTCGTAATTGCAACAAAGGTAAAATGAATACCAAAAACTCTGTCATGACGTTCCAAACCAATTGCCTATTTTGAAATTCATAATTAACATTATTCCCGTTAAATTTAAGTAGATCCGTAACAATAGGTGTTAATGAAATACCCAAGACTCTGTGTATAACTGAAGGATAGTTACCGTTTACCAAAAAAATTATGAAGTTTGCCAAATTAAGCAATTTAAAGGTATCGTTTACTTTCGAAAGAATTGAGATTTTGTTTTTGATTAAGAATTGTTTAATTGTCCCTAAAAGTGATTGAGAATGGTTCTCATCTGATATATGTGAGTCTGAAGTGGAGTACAAATATGATGTCAATTTGTTATAAAAGTAATCCCCCACAATTACAGATAAAAGAAGAAGTCTTTTAGAATGTCCAATAATTTTTTTCTTTTTGGGATCCGTGAGCTTAAGGTTTTGCAAGGCCAAACCATATGACGAGCCTGACTTCCACACAGTAAGTCTAAAAACTATTATATTGAGTAAAAGTGTCCATACTTCCGGATGCAGATTATATGTCCACCAACTATTTGAATGTAACTGAAAAATATCTGTCAACTGTTGCTTCAAAAGAGACATCAATTCTGAGTCTAATATATGAGCATCAAGCTGTGATACCCTTGGAGAAGGGTATGATATCAGCACCATTATAGATTGGGATAAGTTGCTCTTAGGATGATTATCTTCAAATTTCTTATTAAAGGTCGCATTTATATTCCGAGGTTATTCGAATAAGCTTCTCTACAGGAATATTTATTTATACGTTTCTTAGTTGTATTTAAGTAACGCTATATATGCGATACTATGTCGGTAGCTAACTCTTCTACCAATATAGATTTTGCTTTAAGGGCATTCAATTCATTATGAACATTAGTAAAATATGACATGGAACGTATTGCTCCTGATTTATTGCCATACAATACCAATGACCTTAAGACTCTTAGCAATCCCAATTGCACTGCAGGATTATTGCTATTAACATTCAATTTTAACAATATGTTTTGAACTACAGATTCTTTAAGCATGACTCCACATAAGCTCTCAGTAGTAGTTAAAAGCTTTGAATAGCTATCCAATGAAGATTCTAGATTTGATGTCTTAAAAATCATGAATCCTCCGACCAAGCAATCACTGGCTAATTTTGAATCAAGCCTAACATATTTTGGATCATATTTATTCCAAGTGATGATTGAATCTAATGCATTAGATTGCCAGTAAGGATCTAGTAGCAAATTGAAGTAAACAGATAAAACATTATGCTTTTTTAAAGTATTTCTAGCTCCTTCACAATATACAAGCTCACAAAGAATAGGTAATACAAATTGGCGGAATTCTAAGTTGATGCTCGATAATGCTTTAAGATATGGCACAGCTCCAAGGTTTACCAAATCAACTTCGATGACGTGGTTCAAGTAGCACAAATTGTACATAGTAGGACAAACAACGTTTATGACTTCTTTATAATGGCTAGTTTTAGGAGAGTGTACTTCCATCAATCTTACCAAAAACTCGAGTATATCAGCAGAGTTTAAAGCTTTCAAAGCTTCGGATACACATGACATGGCTTTGAAAAACTTCAATACAACCAATTGATGCAGAAATTCTAAATTAGGATAAACCTTGATAAGAATTTTAAAGAGATCAGTGTTTGAAATATTAATTCTCACTTTTGCTTCAGACAAACTAAAATACCTTATAATATCAATAATCTGGCTGATTGCTTTTGAAATGTCACCATAAGAGTCTGAAGAAGTTGGCTTCAGTTTTAATTTACTCAACCTATTAAGTAAGACAGCAAACCAAAAAAGGACACCGTATTTCGATAAAATACGACAAAGATCAGATTTAGATCTGGTAATGTCCTTTGATAAAATACTATGGATGCAGCTGATTGCAATAAGAGGAAATTCCGGTGTTGAGTCAAAGTCCTCTTCAACAAACTTTGATAAAACTCGGAGACCACCACACGAAATAAACATAGAAAGTGCCTTCTCAGATGTATCCATCACCTTGATGAATTTAATAACTTCTAATCTTATCTGTAAGTTAAAAGATATATTCCTGAACTGTGTTATTACTGGTATTCCACCAAGCAAACAGAAATTCTCAAATTGAAGGGAACTTGTCTCAAAAATGATGTTTAAAATTGAAAGAGCGTGATACCAAAGCTTTTGGTATTTTGGCATTTCTGGGGCCCCTGATGCTAGCTCAAGAAGAGTTAAAATTCCGTGATCTCTTATGAGCACATCATGCAGAATAGGATACTTTTTTACTAAATGTAACATTCTTCCCGTTATCTTAACTAATGATGCAATGACATCTTCACGTTTTGAATATAATAAATCAACTCTACTCGAAAGCTTAGAAACCAATAGTTCCATTTTACTTTGAATCTCAATTTCATTAGTATCAAATGTCTCTATCTCTAGTTCCAAAAACGGATCTACCTCCTCTAATTGGGGCTCTGCATCAGTCTTTAGTTCTTTATTCTCTTGCTGATTTGTAAATAAAGTTGGAACATCAAAGTCCATATCTGTGTCCGATTCCGAAAATTTATTGAGGAGTTCAGCCTTATTATATTCTGGTTGTCTTTGAAGAGACGGAGTCTCCATATCATTATCAAATGTATTGAGCTTTATGACATCAGCATCTAATGGATGTGTCTTAGTAATATTGATTGCATCAAAGTCATTCTCCCAATTCCCTTCTTCCTGCAATTCTCTATAACTCTTTATAGGTTTAACTCCAGTCTTCATTTCAGCCGCATATTCTCTGTGAAGTGTTTGCTTTGAAGATATTCTCATATGATTTATCCATTTATGCTTCAAAAGCAACTTGGCACTTGTTCTTAACTTTGGCTGCTTTTGAAAACATTCCAACAAAAAGTCCTTAGCTAGGGCAGATATATTTTTGGGCAAGGGTGGATGGTCATCTGTCCCTATTGCATGTAGAGTTGCCATAGGATTGAGATCACTATAGGGAGGATTAGTGGTGAATAGTTCAATAATAGTTGCTCCCAATGACCAGATATCTGAGGCCGTACATAGTCCCTCTCCCCCTAAAACTGTTTCAGGTGCCATCCAATTTGGTGTTCCTACAACACTATCATGTTTGGAAGTAACTTCAGCAGCTACTCCAAAATCAGCAAGCTTAATTTCATCATTTTCGGTTATCAAAACGTTAGCTGCTTTCACATCTCTGTGTACAACACCCTGCTCATGTAAATAATGAAGACCTTCTAATATCAGTCTGACATATCTTATTATTTGTTCTTCTGGTAAACCATGTCCCATTCTCTTGTATAGTTGTCTCAATGAACCTTTGGAACAAAACTCTAGCAAGATATTTAAAGACGTTGAAGTTTTAACAAAACCATGATATTTTACAATGTTAGGATGAACAAGAATCTTCAATAAATCTATTTCACCCATGAGGACTCTGACATCTTGACTTGGTTCTAGCATTATCTGCTTTATAGCAATCACCTGGTTTGTTTTCAAGTTCACCCCTTTAAAAACACTTGCAAATGCACCTCTACCCACTAAGGTAGAAAACTTAAAGTTTTCTAATGCATTGTGGGATTTAGGATGAAGCAGCAGTTCAACTCTTTGTGCTGGTGTTAATGAGATTTTAACTGATAATATTTTATCAATCTCAGTTCTTCGAGGTGTATCTATTTGTTTGCTATCATTCCTTCTTGAAGAATTAGCATTCCCTTCTTGAAAGCTTTGAGCTTTTGAAGTCTGTGATGCTCTGCTTGGCGATTTTTCCAAACCACTTCTATCATTTCTTTTCTTTGCAACCGTGACAATATTCACGTCCTGTAGATGATCAAACCTTTGTTGATCGTGCCTTATGTTATTTACCTTTTTTTCCATAAATGGTGATTCGTTCTCGTCATGAATTGTTTCAGGTATGGGGGACATTGCTGGATGTTTGCCGTTTTCCTGTCTACTTGCGCTACGCCCTGAGATACTCTCTTCTTCAAATTCAATATTCAACTTGGATTGAATTCGTTGCGCAAATACAGAATCATTTCCTGATGGTTCATCGCTTGAAGCGTTATTTATTATGGATGTTCCTGAAAGATGTGAGAACTTGGAGTATGAAAGATCAAGTTCTTCATTATCCTCTAATTCAAAGTCATTGAATATACCTTGATCATACTCTGTTTCTTGATATTTCTTTAATGCAATTTCCTTATCTATAGGAAGTATTTCCTTTGGAAGCCTTGATGGACTACTCACGGCCGTATATTTGCTTCCTTTCTCCCTGCTATTCAGATCTCGTTTGCGCCTTTGAGAAGAACTGATAACATCAATATTTGTCTGGTTTATGTTCAGCATCCTCAAAAGCTTATAGTAAGCATCTCGTAGTACTTAATGTTTGTATTGATTCAATCTTATCCAGAAGTACGTCTTTCTTTCTTAACCCTTAAAGATCTATTATCTTTGAAGTTTGTAAACAGTTGTATACACAAATCTATATTTTGTTTACTTCAAATCATCGTCGCGACTTCTTAAAGTAATATACGATAATCCATAAATTATACTACAAAACTATAACTACAGATCAGCCAATGGGAAGATTTTAGTTTATTGTTTATCTTATAACGTAAATCTATCTTAAAATGTAAACTAAGCATCTGGACTTGTCACTAATTAAAAATTAATTAAGCAATCTTGGTAACAAGTTTACCGTGACCCTTAGCGCTTGAAAACAATTGACCCCAAATTGCAGGAACCTCTTTCAAAGGTTCTGGGTGCTTAGAGACATCATGTTCGGTAATACCATTTTCAATACTAATCTTACCTGATGATACACCACCCAAAATAGCAGCAATGGCTTCTTGACGCTTTGGATAATAGTCCAACACAATAAATCCTCTAACAGTAAGACGTCTGAAGATAATGAATGTGAAGTTTTGTATTTTGGCCTTTTCACGATCATTGTAGGTAGAAATAGCACCACATGCGATAACACGACCAAAGTCCTTCATTAATGTGAGCATCAAATCTAAAATTTCACCACCGACGTTATCAAAGTAGACATCAACATAGTCATTACCAACTGCCTTTACTAAATCCTCTTTGAATGTTGGAGAGTTGTAATTGTAACTTTCGTCGGCACCAATGGACTTAACCCATTCATTCTTTTCATCTGAACCAGTGATTCCAATAACTCTAGAAGCACCTATGATATGTTTTGCAATTTGTACTGCCATAGAACCGGTTGCACCAGAGGCAGCTGAGATCACAATTGTTTCACCTTTCTTCAATTGACCAATTTCAGTTAACCCGAAGTAAGCAGTAAGACCAGTAACACCTAATGGACCAAGATAAGCAGCCAACGGAACTTGTTTAGTATCTTCGATTTTGGTGTAAACATCAAACTCATCATAGATACCATAATCTTGCCAGCCAAACTTTCCTGTAACTAAATCTCCTACAGAGTACTTGGAACTCTTGGATTGAAGCACTTCACTAATTGCAAAAGACCTCATAGCAGTACCTTCAGGAACAGGTGCGGTATACAGCCTAAGAGAACTAGCACCCTTTTGTATCCATCCTCTTTGAGTAGGATCGTTTGAAAGATATAACAACTTAGTCAAGATTTGTCCTTCTTTGAGTTCACTTGGATCAAAAGACCTGGTTTGAAATTTGAAAGTAGATTCTTCCTCTCCCAAAGTAGTGTTGAACGCTTTGACTGGAGGGTTGTGAAGAATAACTTCCTTTATGCTAGTTGGAGTAGTCATTTTAAAATTGAAGTATAAATTTATGTCAGGAGGCAAAAATAGATGATTTTTGGTTATTTTATTCAAAATATTGCCATTAGTAATATATCAACCTCAATGCCTTGAAGATCACAGGATTCTCGGCTCGGCAGCCAAGCGGAATCCCGGATATACCTATTACTTTTCCGCACCTTCAGAAAAATCCTTCTCGTCCTGCATAAATGTTTCCTTATTCCAGCTAAGCAAATTCACGTCACCTGTTTTCCTTGCTTTGATGGAGTTTATAATAAGCAACAGCAATGCTAAGATGAAACAAACACCTCCACCTGCCATCCAGCTAATTCCCATGAAGTAATTTTTTCCACCAATTACTGAACGTTGTGAAATATAAATATACTTGTTACCATTGAAAGGTAACACAGGGAAATGAAGGCCAATTGTTACTTCATATATACCTTCTTCAAGATCATCATGGTCATTACGTAATGCCAATTTATTGAACCTTGGAAGACCGGATGCATGCATCCAGTTTTGGAATTGGTACCATGTAGAAATATCAGGTACATTGGTTTCATTATAACCGTTTGGAAACATTTTATACCAGTTTGGAGGTGGTGCAATCTCCGAGTAATGGTATTTGGTCTTTTTAAATCTATTTTTGTCCGTTTTCCATGCAATACCTTTATCAGTTAATGTATAGTCTTTAGAAGTACCATTGACAGCCTTAAGTACAGGATCATATGTATCATTAAACAAACTGTTAGCAATTAATCCACAAGGATAATATTTCTTTCCTTCTTCATTAACTGATAAAGGTTGACAGTTTTCACCAGCTGTGTTTTTAATTACATTTTCTGAGGCTGCATGTCCAATTATCTGTTCTTCACTATACGATTTGACGTAACGACGATGATTGGCATAAAATTTGTTGAGTCTGTAGAAGAAGTAAATAGGACCCAGAACCTTATTAGGAACAGGAAACTGCACTTTACAGACATTTCTCTCGTCAGCGAACTGTTGAGAATCATCAGTTGCAAGTTTCCATTGAGGCTTTTGTTTTATTAAATCATTCTTTGTATAGTAGTTGAAGGTAACATACTCAGCAGGAATTTCACTCCAGTACAGTTTGGATGCTAAGTTTTCACATTGTGTGTAGTCAATCACAACATCTTGAATCTTGTGGGCAGCATACCACATAGCAGCCCCAAGTGGAACAAATATGACTGCAATAAAAAGCAAAATTGGAATTACCGTCTTTGCTGTCATCACGGGATTGTAAGCCTTTAGCCTTTGTTGTCTGAATGCATTATCTCCTGGGCGATGTGATGTCTTATTTTCAACTTCTAATGGTGCGTCAGATGAAACATCACTATCATAATCTGATTGGTAGCCAGGTTCAGTATTTGGCTGAGAAGACCCTACTTGGTCTAGCCCAAGCAGCTGTTGAGATTTATCTTCTTGGTTTTCGGTAGACATAATATATGTGTTATCAATAAATTCAGGTCCAGCTTTCGGGGTAAGATCAATATAACTTGAGCATTCCGGAGATTCCTTTTATTTTAGTATTAGTTTCCTTGTCCTGCATATATCAAATCTTCAAGATACACAAAGATACGCCGTAGACCGGTATATTTTCTTGAAAAATTTTTAAATACTAGGGTTGCAGGCTACATTAGGCACATTTCTTATATCAGGTCCGTGATAGACATAATATACTCTTAAGAAGAAACATAAATAATCATGTCCCAAGAAACAGATGTGGAAAAGAACATTGAGATGTGGAAGATCAAGAAATTGATCAAATCATTGGAACTCGCAAGAGGTAATGGTACTTCAATGATTTCATTAATTATTCCTCCAAAGGGACAAATCTCTCTCACGCAAAAAATGTTAACAGAAGAATATGGTACAGCATCTAACATTAAATCTCGTGTCAACAGATTATCTGTTTTATCTGCAATTACATCTACTCAACAAAAATTAAAACTTTACAACTCAGTTCCTAAAAATGGTTTAGTGGTCTACTGTGGTGATGTTCTTACCGATGAAGGTAAAGAAAAGAAATTAAATATCGACTTTGAACCATTCAAGCCAATAAACACTTCATTATATCTTTGTGACAATAAATTCCATGTTGAAGCATTATCAGAGTTATTACAAGATGATGATAGATTCGGTTTTATAGTTATGGATGGACATGGTGCATTGTTTGGTGCCGTTTCTGGTAATAATAGAGATGTTTTACAAAAATTCATGGTTGATTTACCCAAGAAGCACGGAAGAGGTGGTCAATCTGCTCTTCGTTTCTCCCGTTTAAGAGAGGAAAAAAGACATAACTATGTTAGAAAAGTTGCTGAAGTTGCTGTGCAAAATTTTATCACAAATGATAAAGTTAATGTGAGAGGATTGATTTTGGCTGGTTCCGCTGATTTCAAGACTGAATTATCAAAATCTGATTTATTTGATGGTAGATTACAAGCTAAGGTTCTTAAAATTGTTGATATTTCTTATGGTGGTGAAAATGGATTCAACCAAGCTATCGAATTATCTGCAGAAACTTTATCTAATGTGAAGTTTGTCCAGGAAAAGAAATTATTGAATCAATATTTCGATGAGATTTCTATCGACTCTGGTAAATTCTGTTATGGAATTGAAGATACCCTTAAAGCATTAGATTTGGGAGCATGTGAGATCATTATTGTGTATGAGAACTTAAACATAATGCGTTGCACCTTAAAAGATTCTGAGGGAGGCGAAGTTGTTGAACATGTTAATCCTGATTTACCAGATAAGACATGGCAATTGGATAAAAAGACTGGTGCAGAAATGGAAATTATTAGGGAAGAATCCTTCCTTGAATGGCTTGCTGAGAATTATAAGAGTTTCGGTGCAAACTTAGAGTTTGTTACTGATAGATCATCAGAAGGTGCTCAGTTTGTTCAAGGTTTCGGTGGTGTAGGTTCTCTTTTGAGATACAAGGTTAATTTTGAACAATTGACTGATGAGTCCGATGACGACTACTATGAAGATGATGATGATGATTTCATTTAAATTTTGATTCAAATTTTCTACATTAAAGATCTATTATTAATTCTTTATTACATGTATTGGTTTTAGTTTATTATTTACATTATTGCATGCTATATCGGTAGTTGTAAATTTACTTTTTCTTATGTTGGATCTTCTTTTTTGTTACTTTAGATGATCCACCCTTCAACTTTTTCAATGCTGACTGTTCCTCTAAACCTAAGATTTGTTGATGCGTGTTTCCCGAAACAATTTGATGAGCTAAATTATTTAATCCACTAGTAAGATAAGATCTTCGTAAATCTTGTCTAACAGGACGATCTAATAACTCTTTTAACTCAAATCTTAATGCCTTTGATTCATTTTTAGAAAGCATTTTGTTCTCTCTCTTCTTTTTACTCTTTGATAAGATCCTATCCTCAAATACTTCAGAATCTAGATCGTCAATACCAAGTTCCTCGGCAGCTTCTTTTACCCATGTCAGCTCACTTCTAGCCGATGACGATGAAACAGTACCATCTGCCAATTTCGCAGCAATTGTTACTCTAGGCTTTAATTGTGAAAGAATGTTCATTTCAATAGGCAAAAGCTTCATATCACCATGAAGATTAAATTTCACATTTTTGTTTGATGCAACAAGCTTTCTCAATTTTTTTAAAGATGTACTAGCTTCTTGTGGTGAGCAAAACATAACGGCAACACCCTCCTTACCTGCTCTTCCAGTTCTTCCAGATCTATGAATATATAAATCAGCGGTACGAGGTAAGTGATAATGAGCAACATGATCAATATTAGGAATATCCAATCCTCTGGCAGCAACATCGGACGCAATCAAAACAGAGACTTTATTTTTACTGCTTGATTCTCTGAACCTTTCTATTGCTCTTAATCTTTGCTTCTGCTCCATAGATGAACTTATGGAAAAAGCAGGAATTTTTAAATTGTTCAAAAATGGTGCTAACCGTTTAACTGTATCAATAGAGTTTGCAAACACCAAAGTCGATCCAGGAAACATAAGTAAGAAATAATATAAGTATAAGTCTCTTTCAGTCGGTCCACATTCAACTAAAGCCTCGGTGATTTGATTGTTAACCAAATGTTCAGGATTTGCATCAATAATTGCAGGCTTGGCGTCTTTGAAACGTAATTTTTCGTTTAAAAGTTTCAAGATCTCATCATTTTCAATCAAGGACCCTTCAAATGTTGTTTTGTGCTTATTTTGTTTGTTTAATTTTCCGAATAAATCTCTAGAAAATGTAGCACTGAACACCAATGTCTGCCACTTCCATTCTGTTGTGGCATTCTTTTGTCTATTCTTTTTGAGTAGCTCTAAAATTCTTTCAAACTCTTCGAAATGTCCATCCTGAAGCAATCTATCTGCCTCATCCAACACAACAGTATCTACCTGGGCTAATCTCTTAGCTAATTCTATGTCTTTCTCAAGCAACTCAAGAAATCTTCCGGGAGTGGCTACAATTATTCCTGGTCCCTTAGCCAATAATCTCTCTTGTCTTTGGATAGAAAGACCACCTGTTAAACTCAAAATACCATTTATGGCTAATGGGGAATATTTAGCAATTTGGTTGAGATGATCTACAACCTGCAGAGCTAATTCACGAGTTGGAGTGAAAACAATCCCAGCAGGTGAAATGATTTCATCCTTCTTTTTCACAGATGCCTTTGCTAAATATTTCTCAAGTATTGGGATACCATAAGCTAATGTTTTACCAGAACCTGTGATGGCCTTTCCGATCACATCTTTTCCTTGAAGTGCTAATGGAATAGTCTTTTTTTGGATGGGAGTTGGTTTAGTAAAGCCCAAATGAGAGAGTGCGATTAAAGTATATGAATTTAAGGTAGAATCAGAATCAAGTTTTTCCCATTGAGGTAAATCTACTTCTTCTGTTAATTGTGAGCTCAAATTTTGAAATCCAACTTGTTCAAGTTCTTCTTCAACTTTAGAATCATGAGTTGTTTCATCAGTAAGAACTTTAGCAGTTTGAGATGATTGTTCATCTTCCTTATCGGAAATATCTTTCTCGTCTTTCGTTTCTGAAATATCATCAAATCCTGTGAACTCCTCATCCTCTTCAATCTCATCGTCAACCTCATCACTCTTCTTAACAACTTTTTTGCTATCATCCTTGACAACGAATTCAGTTTTACCATCAACCATTTTGATGTCAACGCCTTCGATCTCTTCTAAGCCAAAGAAACCTTCATAGTCATCCAAATTATCAGGTACATCGACTGGCTTCCATAATAAATTATCGACTTTTACAATCTTTGAACCATTATGTAGCTTTTGTTTCAAGGATGGGGTCTTTCTAGTCTTGGAAACTTTATTCTTGCCTCCGGTCTTTGCCTTTGCTTTTCCTTTATTCTTTGGACCCATTATTACTACTTAATGTTTTTGAGTGTTTAGTGGGTTATAGCCTGTGAAGAAAAAAAAATAAAGATATGTTCCCATCGAGAAGACTTATCTTGTATACATTATTTCCCATCATATCTACTTAAACATTAGAAATCTACAAGATCAACAAGAAAGGATCAAATGGGGGCAAATAGGAAGAAGCAAGGAATGCTACGGGGGCCTAGATCAATATCTGGTGCCAGATATGGCCCTAAAAGTTTGAAACCTCAAATGACTAGGCAACTCATTAGACGATTTCATACCCTTCAAAAGAATAAATATTCCATCTTATTGAGATTAAACAAGGAATTAAAGCTATCAGATACACAGACACAACTTGTGGATTTAGATTATAAGAACGAACTTAAGAGTCAGAATCCAAATCTATTAGTAATATATCAAAAATCATATGATAACTTTAAACTTTCTAAGTCGACGAGCACTAGTGAAATCCGTCACAATGTACATGACGTGAGAGATTTACTAATACAGTTAGGACAGATAGATTCAGAGATAGATCAAAGAGGCGGGATAGAGGCCTATCAAACTGCATCTACGCAAGGTCAAAATAAGAAAAGAGGAGGTGATTCATCCAAAATATTGGTCCAGTGGCTAAAGGATCCTGTGTTTCAGAAATCCCACTCATACGATGAACCCCTTACTGCATTGGAAATAGGGTGCCTCAGCCCAGAAAACGAAATATCAATATGCGGTATTTTCCATAGGGTTGATCGCCTTGACCTTAATTCAAATAATCGCCTCATATTACAACAAGACTTTATGAAAAGACCGTGCCCCAAATCAGATGAGGAAAGATATGATCTCATCTCTTGCTCACTAGTCATTAACTTTGTGCCATCTCCAAACGAGCGCGGTGAAATGCTTCGTTACATCACTCAATTTCTAAAAGAGCCTACTCGCACGACTACTAGCTGCTTATTCTTGGTCCTTCCTTTACCGTGTATTGCCAACTCTAGATATTTTGATATGCCCACATTGGAGAAGATCATGCGTTCATTAGGTTTTAGTCAGGTTTTCTATTACGAGGCTAAAAAACTTGCATATTGGCTTTTTGACTGGCATGGGAAGTCAGCCATGAGGCAGAGTATAGTTCCGAAGCAGAATCTTCACTCTGGTAATACAAAAAATAACTTTTGCATTGTGCTCGATTAATAATACGTTCAAACATTACCAGCTTAACTAACCCCGCTATGCTTAGGTCGGTTCGGTAATCCAATAGTCCAGCGAAATTCTAGAGGTTACAATATATAGGAAAAGTGACTTTTGGCGCATAATTTCATGAGGTTTAACTCCATACCCCGACCTCCGACCACCCCCAACGGATAATTCATTCGTTCATAATGCATTTTGAACATCTCGTATCCTGTATATTATAGTATCGCCCGGAATATTGAGAGCGTTTTATGTATCCAACAATGCATTGATTTTTCCGGAGAACGTTTCCTACCAAATTAAGCAGAATATGCATTTTGAGGGGCCCCAGTCGGGAACGAGGTCGGAACATTTAGAAAAAATTTTCCGTGACTATTGTAGTAAATACGGGACACATAATATAAATAGGAACCTGGAGAATCTCTGGAGAATAGGGCAAGTTTTCTTCTTAGGATTAATCCTGCTCATC
Organism: Priceomyces castillae; assembly: GCA_030574375.1. Taxonomy (NCBI): domain Eukaryota; kingdom Fungi; phylum Ascomycota; class Pichiomycetes; order Serinales; family Debaryomycetaceae; genus Priceomyces; species Priceomyces castillae. The sequence goes on from JAJMEX010000002.1 coordinate 755,388, forward strand.
ACATACTCTAATACAAATGTCACAGGAACAATTAGCCTCTGGTGCTCAAACACCAGTTAACGATTCCAGTTCAATTCTTGAAAAAGAAAAGACTAATGATGGAACCTCTTTGCACTTACCTCTGTTACCAGACAAGTCGATAAAGGACCATCTTCTCATTTCTGTTTTCTGTTTATTCGTTGCCTTTGGTGGTTTCGTTTTCGGTTTCGATACTGGTACTGTCTCTGGTTTTGTCAATATGCCAGATTTCTTGCAAAGATTTGGTCAGACTCATGCTAATGGAGAACATTACTTGTCTAATGTCAGAACCGGTTTAATGATTTCCATTTTCAACATTGGATGTGCTGTCGGTGGTATTTTCTTGTCCAAGATTGCTGATGTTTACGGAAGAAGAGTTGGTCTTATGTTTTCTATGCTTATTTACGTCGTTGGTATTATTGTTCAAATTTCCTCATCTGATAAATGGTACCAAATCTGTGTTGGACGTGCAATTACAGGTTTGGCTGTCGGAACTGTTTCCGTCTTGTCTCCATTGTTCATTAGTGAAACTGCTCCTAAGTCATTAAGAGGTACTTTGGTTTGCTGTTTCCAATTGTGCATTACTTTAGGTATTTTCTTGGGTTACTGTACTACTTACGGAACCAAATCCTACGGTGACTCTAGAGAATGGAGAATCCCATTAGGTTTATGTTTCGCTTGGGCTATCTTCTTGGTTATTGGTATGGTTGCTATGCCTGAATCCCCAAGATACTTGGTCGAGAAGAACAGAATTGAAGATGCTAAGAAGTCTATTGGTAGATCCAATAACCTTTCTGCTGAAGATGCAGGTGTTTACACTGAGGTTTTGGCTATCCAAGCCGGTATTGAAAGAGAAAGTATGGAAGGTACTGCTTCATGGATTGAACTTATCAACGGTAAGCCAAAGATTTTCCAAAGAGTTATCATGGGAATCTTTATGCAATCTTTACAACAATTGACTGGTGACAACTACTTTTTCTACTATGGTACTACTATTTTCCAAGCTGTTGGATTAAAGGACTCTTTTGAAACCTCCATTATCTTGGGTGTTGTTAACTTTGCATCTACTTTCGTCGGTATTATGACCATTGAAAGATTCGGTAGAAGAAAATGTTTGCTTACAGGTTCTGCTTGTATGTTCATCTGTTTCATTATCTACTCAGTGTTAGGTTCAGTTAAATTGTACAAGGGAGATTCTTACAATAACGAAGACACCAACGTTTCAACTGGTAATGCTATGATCTTCATTACTTGTTTGTACATTTTCTTCTTTGCTTCTACTTGGGCTGGTGGTGTTTACACCATTGTTTCAGAATCATACCCTATCAGAATCAGATCAAAGGCAATGGCTGTTGCTACCGCTGCTAACTGGTTGTGGGGTTTCTTAATTTCATTTTTCACTCCATTCATCACATCCGCTATCCACTTCTACTACGGTTTTGTCTTCTCAGGATGTTTGTTGTTCTCTTTCTTCTATGTTTATTTCTTTGTCATGGAGACTAAAGGTTTGTCATTAGAAGAAGTTGACCAATTATATGCGCTGGGAATTGCACCATGGAATTCTGCTAGCTGGGTGCCTCCAACTAAGGAGCAAGCTATTGCTGCTGCTGCCACCGCTGCTGAATCTAAGGTGGAAGAGGAACGTGTTTAAAAATTGGGTTTATGAACGGTTTAGTATATATAAATAAACACTAGCATTGCAATTATATTAATTTTGGCTGCCAAATTCTCTCATGAACGACTTTCATTCTAGTTCGAATAAATCCTTCTAACATGCACTACTGCAATCGTCTGCTATTGCTGGTTTTCGCTAAATTTGACGTTACTGAATGTCTCACTATTTAGGGTGTGTCCTGCCCTAGACTGTCAAGTCGTGTCGAATCTTGAGATGTCGTACGCCCTTAGTCAACTACTTCGCTCTTTAGTGCCGCTGTTTAGTTGAGGCAGTTTTGTCTCCGCTAATAGTGCATCGGCTTACTGGCTCTTGCAACCGAGGCCAGGCTCACCCGCACCTGCTCTTCCTATGGACTACATAAGTCCACCTTTTGTTCCGCAATAACCCGAAACGATCCCGCTATACGCGCTACTAGTTTGTTGATTCATGTGCTTCCGCTAATCCGCGAGGTCTCTCCACGACATATCTTGCACATAACCTCATTATAGTGCATTGACTCACCAGGTGACTTGACCTCACCCCACTCTTGAAGAATTAGGAAACCCCGTTCCGGACAACATAGCCAGAGGCATTTGAGGTGTGCATTAGCGGTAGTGATTTATACGGAAGACTTGGCCACCTTAATAAAATCAAAAGTATTACTTCTCCTTGTACTTCAATTGAAAAAATTTTGCTAGGCTAACTAGGATAACTTGGTAGAACCGATATATATATAGTGAGCACCACTCAGAGTAGATTCCATATTATATACCTCGGAAATTGCAACGATTCAAAATGATCTCCAGAGTCCAAACGGCAAGAAAATTGACCAGCGTCAGACAGTTTTCTGTCTTGAACAGTAGAGTCCAGAAGTGGAATGAAATCCCATTGGCTCCACCAGACAAGATTTTGGGTATTGCCGAAGCATTCGTCAAGGATTCTAATTCCAAGAAGATTAACTTGGGTGTTGGTGCATATAGAGACAACACAGGTAAGCCGATTATTTTCCCATCAGTCAAGAAGGCTGAAAAAGTGTTATATGAAGCCGAAACTCAGAAGGAATACACTGGAATTACCGGTAGTAAGCCATTCCAGAATGCAGTGAAGAACTTCATTTTCAACAATTCTGGAAAGGACCCTAATGGTGCCAAATTGATCGAAGAAGGTAGAATTGTCACTTCACAAACTATTTCCGGTACTGGTTCCTTGAGAGTCATTGCAGATTTCTTGAATAGATTTTACTCCAACAAGAAGATCATTGTTCCTAAGCCAACCTGGGCTAACCACATTGCTGTCTTCACTGATGCTGGTATCAAAGCTGACTACTATGCTTATTACGACACTTCCAAGAATGACTTGGATTTTGCTAAGTTGAAGGAATCATTGCAAACTTTTGAAGATGAATCTATCATATTGTTACATGCTTGTTGCCACAACCCAACTGGAATGGACTTATCTGCTGAACAATGGGATGAGGTTTTGGCTATTGTTAAGGAAAAGAAGTTTTTCCCATTAGTTGACATGGCTTACCAAGGTTTCGCTTCTGGTGACCCATACAAGGATATTGGTTTGATCAGAAGATTGAACGAATTAGTTGTTCAAGGTGATATCCCAACCTATGCTTTGTGCCAATCCTTCGCCAAGAACATGGGTTTGTATGGTGAAAGAACTGGTTCAATCTCTATTATTACCGAATCTAAGGAAGAATCTGTTGCTCTTGAATCCCAATTGAAGAAGTTGATCAGACCAATCTACTCTTCCCCACCAATCCATGGTTCAAAGATTGTCGAGACAATCTTTGCTGATGAGTCCTTGTTGAACTCATGGTTGGGTGACTTGGATGTGGTTGTTTCCAGATTGAACACTGTCAGACAAAAGTTGTACGAAAAGTTGGACAAAACCAACTACAACTGGGATCATTTGTTGAAGCAAAGAGGTATGTTCGTCTACACTGGTTTATCAGCAAAGCAAGTTATTGAATTGAGAGAAAAGTACTCTATTTATGCAACTGAAGATGGTAGATTCTCCATCTCTGGAGTCAATGACAACAATGTTGATTACTTGGCTGAATCAATTAACCAAATTGTCAACAAGTAAGCGAGCTGTATAGAAAATTTATTACATATCAAAGAACATGTTGGTGTTCAGTAATCTCTAAAACCACGAGCTTATGAAGAACTAGAAGAATATATGACCATGTCAATAATCGCCATTTGTAACAATCAACGTCTGTTAACATTCGTTAATATTCAATAATAGTGAAAATCAATCGTTAGTAGCCTTTACCTGTCTTCTTCTCTCCACTAACCGACAGACCAAAAATGACACAAACACAGAATCAGGCGCCCATCATTTACAGTGGGGGTGAAGAAATCACTTTAATGGTGTATCCTTAATTCACCCGCTTAATTCAGACACAATTCAAAGGTTTCTACCGGTTGAGTAGTTCGTACTAATACTTAACCTACCTGTTCTGCCAACAAAGATTACTAGCAACAAGACAATGGCTACCATTCAAGCAGTTAATACCACTAGTTATGTTGACCAGAAACCTGGTACATCAGGGTTAAGAAAGAAGGTCAAAGTATTCCAGCAAAAACATTACACTGAGAATTTCATCCAATCTATTTTGGATGCTATTCCTGAAGGGGCAGAAGGCTCTACCTTGTTGGTTGGTGGTGACGGCCGGTACTACAATGATGTGGTCATAGGTTTGATCATCAAAATCGCTGCTGCCAATGGAGTTAAGAAATTGATTATTGGTCAAAATGGTATCTTGTCAACCCCTGCTACATCCCATATAATCAGAATCAGAAAGGCTACAGGAGGTATTATCTTGACTGCCTCTCATAACCCTGCTGGACCGGACCAGGATTTGGGTATCAAGTACAACTTGAGCAATGGTGGACCAGCTCCAGAGTCTGTTACCAACAAGATATTTGAGGTATCCAAGACCCTTAAAAGTTATAAAATAATTGATTTACCAGAAGTTGATTTGTCTAAGATAGGTGAGCAAAAAGTTGGTCCTTTGGAAGTTGAAATTATTGATTCTACAAAAGACTATATTGAGTTACTTAAAGGAATCTTTGATTTCCCATTGATTAAGTCCTTCATCCTGGAAGCATCTAAATCCCAGGATTTCAAGATCTTATTTGATGCTTTAAATGGTGTAACTGGACCTTATGCCTATAAGCTTTTCATTGATGAATTGGATTTACCTGCATCTTCAGTTCAAAATTGTCATCCCAAACCAGACTTTGGTGGTTTACACCCTGATCCTAACTTGACATATGCCAAGACTTTGGTGGATAAAGTTGACAAAGAAAATATTGCATTTGGGGCTGCATCTGACGGTGATGGTGACAGAAACATGATCTACGGTCCAAACACTTTTGTTTCACCAGGTGACTCGGTAGCTATCATTGCAGAATATGCTGAGTTCATTCCTTACTTTGCAAAGCAAGGTGTTTATGGCTTAGCTAGATCGATGCCAACATCTGGTGCTTTGGACTTGGTAGCGCAAGATAAGAAGTTAGATGTTTATGAAGTCCCGACCGGCTGGAAGTTTTTCATTTCTTTGTTTGATGCTAAAAAATTAAGTATTTGTGGTGAAGAATCCTTCGGTACAGGTTCAAATCATATCAGAGAAAAGGATGGATTATGGGCTATTGTTGCTTGGTTAAATGTTTTAGCTGCTTTCAACAAAAAGTTCCCAGATCAGGTCACTTCTATTGCAACTGTTCAGAAGGCATTTTGGGAAAAATACGGCAGAACATTTTTCACTAGATACGATTTTGAAAATGTTTCTTCTGATGGAGCCAATGAAATTATGAAGTTGTTAGCTTCTATTGTTGATACTAAACCAAAAGGCTCAGAACTTGCTCCTGGATTCATCATTAAGGAAGCTGAGAACTTCTCCTATACTGATTTGGATGGATCAGTATCCCCTAATCAAGGTTTATTCATTAAATTTGAAAATGGATTAAGATTCATTGTCAGATTGTCTGGTACCGGATCATCTGGAGCGACTGTGAGGTTGTACTTAGAAAAGCATTCCAGTGACAAGCTGACTTATTCTGCCAATGTTGATGATTACCTTAAGAAGGAGATTAACTTCGTTTTGTCATTGTTAAAATTCAAACAGAACTTAGGTAGAGAAGAACCAGATGTTCGTACTTAATTCGTTATTGCAGTCTCAAAAAATATGAATAATTAATTACAGCTTAATTCCATGTGCTCATTTTATATCTTCACATGTAGTGAACGCCATTACAGGAACTACATTTTTTTAATCTACGTTTTAATATATTTTTAGTAGATAAAAGCATAATTTAAATCACGGTGTTATAAATAAAAGCCATACATTTGTATAGCCGGTTTGGGCAGCATGACCAAACAATAAAAGAATAGAACCAAAAGTCCATGATATTAGGAATACAACAAAAATATTAAAACAAAATATGAATTTGACACCATCATGACATATTAATTTACCAACAAAATTCAATCCATTCATGTCTCTTTAGATTTCTTATTAGGGCTCGATTGACGATCATCACTCTCTCTTTTCAAGGAAGGTATTGATTTTTCTTGTAAATTCAAGATCTCGTCTAGCCTCTTTCTCATGGAATTCTCTCTAAGTCTAGCTGCTTGCTCCATGGCCTCCAACTCCATAATTCTAGTTCTATACAAATCATTCACTAACTCCAATTCAGAAATTCTTGTCTTTAAGATTGTCACAAAATGGTTATTACCATCTTTATTGTTCTTATTGTCTTGGTTGTCTTGGTTGTCTTGACTTCCGCTACTCTCACCTTCATCCGTACGCCGGCTTTGACTTCTATTTCCTTCATTATATGAGGAGTTTTGGTTATTGGGTTGCTGGTTGAAGCCATTGAAGTTGTTTTGAAAATGAGGTAATGTAGCCTTATGACTCGAGGATGACACCTGACTAATAGGTGGAAGTGACATATTTTTCACATCGGAAGGTTGATTGTTCAACGATCCGCTTGATGTGCCAGACAGCGGACTAGATTCATGTTTAGTTACTTTCTGACTAGGACTTTGTGAAGAGTGTAAATGGAATTGAGGTCCAAATGATGGTGAAGATATTGCACCAGTGTTTGGTGCAGAGTTTGGTGTAGAACCAAAACTTGGTAATTTAGGAGGGGCGGGTTGTGAATGAACATTTAATGCGGTTGAGGGAGTCGATAAGACTAAAGGTGAATCTCTAGTGGTATTGTTGTTCTCACTATTCATCAATGAAACTCCTTTAGAACCATCTTTGTTGTTATTGAGTGGTTTGAATGTAGCACTTGGACCTAATTCATGTGACATATTTTCCAATGTGCTTGCGGCTTGAACAGCAGCATTAATATTTGCATTATTGCCCGTTGATCTAGCATTAGATATCGATGAAGTTGATGACAAGAGTAAAGGGGAAGTAATTCTCTGAAGGCCTGGGGCAAACTGGGTTGGAGTTGAAGATGGATAGTGCAACGGTTGAACTTGATGCTGTAGATGGTTTGCAAAGTGGAAGGAAGGAGTCGGATGTGGTAATACTTGACCACTTTGTGATTGCGTTTGTTGACTTCTAGCTCCGTTGGCAGCTGGTAATAAAGGAGTTAATGAATTTGAATCAGCAGAACTTATGTTAGGAGTACTATTAGTTGACTTTTTCTTTGACAACTTGGGTGATTTCTTTCCTCCATTGCTACTAGGTGGTTTAGAATCCTTAGACTTCAACTCTGGAGTATTTGGTCCAGACGACTTTGTAGAATTTGGTTGTTTGATTCTATTCCTGGATTTGATTGTATCCGTCTTCAAAGATATTGGACGTGGTCTACCATGAAGCTTTAAGAAAAGTCCACAAGCATTGCATAACACCTGACCTGTTTCATCACGTCTCCAAAGTGGAGTAGTCTGAGTCTTGCAATTGCGGCATACTGGACTTGTAATATTGGTTTTAGTTGTGGTAGTACCGTTATTTACATGGGTCGTAGTTTTCGCATTAGGATGAACTGGATTATGGTTATGACTCACTGTTGGTGGTAAACGCTGCTGTATTTCACTCATTATTATTAGTATCTTAGTTCTTATAGATCAAATTTAATAAATTAAAAAATTTTATATCGGATCGAATCCCTATCGTGGTGTTCTCGGCTCTTTCAAAAAAAATAGATTAAGAAATAAGACAATTTTCTAATCTCTTGCTTGGTCTGATCTTCTTGTATACTGTTCGTAAGTAATCGTGATTTCAGGCTTTCGAATGTATTTCTTCACTAAAAACAACCTCTTCTACTTTTAACGAATGGCGATAAGTTATTATTGATATGAGGACTGATATCAGTAAAAGTCTGCGTAGACTGATATAAGGCTGATGATTCTTTTTTGTATACCTTCAATCGGTAATCTTATCTTACAATACACTTGAAATCACTCTATCTGAGTCACCCTTCCTATTAATCGATGGAAAGGATTTTAAATTGCACTGCTAAAGAAAAAATGAAAACTCTTTATCGTCAGACTTTGTGTGAAATTTTTTGATTACGGCCGGGTTTTTTTTTTTGTGTAATTTCGGGATTATGTAATCAGAGATAAGTGAAATAACGGCAATTGTCGTTTACATGCATATAAGGCTTTGCATCAATCTATGCGATCTGATATCTCTGAAAACTGTTATATATACATAAAGAGAATAATATTACACGATTTTAGACTATCGATTATCTTTTTTTGACTCTGACTTGGTAGCCAACTGGAAGGTGAACTTCTCTAATTTTTCAGAATCTCCTATTGTGAGGAATTGCAGTTTCTTTCTTTGGTCGGAATAAGATGTATAGGTCTCACCTTTACAAACTGCAAGATTACCTGTTGGCATGGTTGAGGGAAGGTACTGATCATTTCCAACAATGTATAGCCCACGACGAACAATTGTAAATGGCAACAACCAAGATTTGTCTGTAACACCTGCTTGTGAAATTATAAGGTAATCATATGATGAACAACGATCAACTAATTCGATGGATGGTGTATCAATGTCAGAATTAGTCTTACTCTTATTTGATGCAAATACTTCTTGAATAAGAAACTTTTGACGAATTGAATGAACACCGATGCAAATCTTATGGGATGGATAGCCTAGCTCGTGCAAAAATCTATATAAGTTCACACAGTACTTAGCTTCCTTAACACTGGCATCAGATGGTCCATTTGCATCTTCCACTGGGATATGCTGCCAGACATTTTTAAGGCCAGGATTATTCAGAGGAATAGAACCCTCTTTTATTGAAATGTTTTCATAATAACTGCTGAATACGTCGTAAAATTCCTTTCTTATATCATTAACTTCTGTCAAAGCAACAGAAGTTAACCTGTTATATTTGGACATTGCATATAATGACGAAATACTTCTCTCTTTCATAGTGTCATTAGCTATGATAAGTCTTTTAAGCAGGTTGTTGTTGATAGCAGGTAATAATGTTGGCAAATAGTCCATATTTGCAATAGTTAGTATATTCTGAAAATGTAGTTTTAGAAAAATGTCTGCTTTCTTCGTTAATTCATCAACAGTAATGAAAACATATTTTGAAAGATTTGACGCAGCATAATTGGCACCTTTAACTGGATCTCTCCTGAAGAGCTCCATTTTAGAAGCTTTCTCAAGAAAATCGAATATATGAGTAATAGAAAGAAATGATCTCAAACAAGATTCGATGTTTTCCTCTTCAGAGTCATCAAACTTCAACTTTGAATACGCTATGAAAGGATATTTGATCACCTCTCTTTTGTCCTTTCTTAATCTTCCCAAAAATTCATTCCAAATCTTAGTTATATGGAGCTTATAAAACAACACAGCATTCTCACAAGAATCGCCATACCCAAATCCTTCAAATCCCAATGCCTTTGCAAGTGTTCCAACATCCTTTAGCAACTTCGTGACATACTCCATGAGATAACTAATCTGTTTTTCAAATATGTCAGGGCTATATTTGAAAGATAATTGCGAAATATCTATACTTGGTGAAATGGCCTTCAAGGACATATCATTAGGTAATATAACCAATGCTCTTTCATCTGGGAAGTTTAAAGCTAATGCAGATAATATTGCATTGAAAACATTTTCTCTTCCACAACCTGGAACACAGTCAATCACTGTAAGGCCATGTTTCATGGCCTCTATGAAAGCATTAGCCTCTGTTGGCTTTAAGGATAGATTTCCGTGATGTATGTTGATAGTCTCTGCTGTTTTCATTTCTCCATCGTATTTTAGAAGAAATGAGAAGTCTGAATCCATATGAGAAAGAGAGTTCATCTTCCTACGCTTGTGACTTCTCGATTCAATTGAAAATCCTAAATCCTTTGAAAGTACTGCCTTAGACACTGAATTAATCTCTAACTTGAAAGGAGATTGGGCTTTTGTAGCAAAATCACCTTTGTTGTAAAATAGCCTAGCAATGAAGTTTGGCAATTGAAAATTGTGTATGTCAATGACATTTATGGCATGAAGGAATAATGTGAAACTAGAAATTAGTTCAGCAGAAGGTTTTATGCAGTAGTTAAATCTTTCCAACAAGCTGTCTGATAGTTCACCTCTAGTATCTAGGATGATTTTCAACTTTTGGTCCTCCTTATGCACACTCAATATTTTGAATTGACGAACCAAACTTATTCCGAACTGCTTTATCCGTTCATAAGGAGAGAACTTATTGGGCTTTATGATTTCCAAAAGAAATAGAAACTTGGATTCATGGAGTGCGTCTAAATTCCACTCCTTATTTATATGAACCTCCATTGTTATATCCATAGTATGTCCCATTTTTTCAACATTGATAATCTTGGTCATGTACTTACTTGATCCTTTAACAGATAATTTTGAATTTGAGTCTGTTGATATTTTCATCCTCTCAAGGATCTGACATATATGTATACTTGATTTCCTTAGAAAGTTCATTAAAATGTCAGAGAGTACTCTCATAATAAATTCTTCTTTTGATAGATATTCGGAGTTCCCAATAGAAATCACATAATCGGCACTAAACTTCGAATCAAATGCAAATGTTGTTTGATCATTGAATATTGTCTCATCCAAACAATGCAATGACTTGACTAAATCCAATATTTTGAAGGTTTTAACATTTATCCATTTTACTATTAATTCACTCAAAAAGTTCTCTGATCTATATTTTCCTGGTACGTGTTGAAGTAGACCAAGCTTGTTCGAGATGTACTCCAAGTTCATCTGTCCAAGCTTGGATACCAAATTCCTGAATTCATAAGCATTGCAGCTATCGATAGAACGAATTGAGATGATTCTATTGACTGTTGGTGTTTTATCAGGCATTGAGTACAACTGAGCCTGGAAGTCTGTGAACCTTCTCTCTGTCGTAGCCTCCATAATTGCTTCATCATTTGAGATACTTAAATATGATTCCAACAAATCAATCAATGCAAGTATCTTCGGGAATTTACTATCAACTGATGAGAATGAAGCTGTAAATCCTATGGCTTGAATTAGTGTATAAATATACTTTCTAGTCAGTGGTTGAGATATAACAGTAGCTAGAAAATACAATAAGTTTTCCAGATAAAATACGAAGTACTCTTGGTATATTTTATTCAGTCTAACCAATTCGTTGAAATCTGAACCAATTAGTTTTCCCATATAATTTGTAAGTAATGAGTATATCCAGCCTGATTTCAACAGAGATATAATATTCATTCGATCATCAGAATCTTCATTAGATTCTTTAATTTTCATTTGTAACTCTCCCTTGAGGTTGTCGTCAAGCAATGTTTCATATTCTGGCATTTCTTTCCAGGATGTAATATCAAAAAGAGAGGAAACGAAATTTTGGACCTCCGAATTAGATATTTTGGAAGTCACAAGAACTCTTAGATATATCAATATCATTCCTTGTAATCTTAAATTGCTAGTTTCATCAAATACTCTTGTTTGTTCTAATAATCTGACCAATAACTGCTCGAACTTTTCTCTATCTGATGAGATGATTTCTAAATAAAGATCCTTGGAACTTCTTGATTGGAGGTAACTAACAGCCAAAATAAGCTCAATGTGATTATTTGTTATATCCTCTTCAAAATTGTTCCAAAGGACATTTTCAAAGTACTTAGTATCAATTAAGATCTGAAACAAGTTATCATTGTATCTGGTGCAAACAATACTATGGACATCGTTTATTATTGTGTTGTTGAATTTTTTTGGAAGTTTAGGGAACCATTTCCTAGATAGTAACTTTAGCTTCTTTTCTTGACCAATGTCTAAACTACTTTCTGACATATCAAGTTATTGAACTTAATCCAGGTCTCCATCTCTTAATACATCACAATTACTATATTCATCACGGCGTGTATGAACCAACTTCTGACATCAACTGTTTGAACTCTTTTTTTCTCAAGAAATCTTGGTTCCAATTACCAATAGGACCACCAAGTCATAGATCATGTTTAAAGTATCTAGCCGCCTCTTTACCTCAGGTAGAGTTCTTTCGAATTCTATACCTCCGGTGAAGATTCAACCAGTGTTAGCTGCCAAACAGTTTATCCCTGACTCAGCTACAAGATCGAAAACCAGAAGTTTGAGAAAAAGAGAAGGAAGATTGAAAAGGCAGATAATTAGGGATGTCAATAACTTGAAGAAGCATAGCTTGAATAATACGAATTTCAAAGTTGATCCAGTCTTAGGGGAGACCAACAACGCATTTATTAATAGATTCAGAGCACATCTTGAGAACCCTGCTAACTTAGCTTATGGCTTCGAACGTGAGGAGGTTGAAAAACTTCTTTATGGTGCTGAAAAGGCTAGTCTCGAAAAACTCGGTGGAAGCAGTGCTTTGTCTGACAGTGTGGCAGCTTCTGAAGAAAAAAAGAAAGCTGCTTTGTTGACCATACTTAACTTAAGAAACTCAGATTCTAAGACAAAGAAAACATTGGCAGTACAGTTTGCAAGAACTGAATTTCAAAGAGAGGAAGGTGATACCGGCTCGCCTGAAGTACAGGCTGCGGTCATGACAGTTAAAATCCACTTGGGAATGGACCACGTTAAGAAAGCTTTCAAAGATAAAGCTCATATTCAACATGTTCGTGAATTAGTACAGCAAAGACAAAAAATTTTGAAGTATTTAAAGAAGAGTGATTCCGAAAAATACTATTATACTATCGCTAAATTAGGTCTCACTGACGATGTTATTACTAGAGAATTCAACATGGGAAGACAATACTTGCAGGACTACAAGGTATGGGGTGATAAGCAATTAATTAAATTGTCTGAGAAGCAAAAGGCCAAAGAACAAAAATTCGTCGAGTTACAGAAGCGTGTTCAAAACTATAACGCGTTGGCTAAGAAGAATTATGAGATTTTGCAGTCTCAACAAACTCGTACGTCTAGTTAACTTCGTGTCATCGTTTCATGTACATAGAATGGAAATAGATCTTGTTTCGAAAATTTATAATATACATTAACATTACTTAATCATTAGAGTTTATTCTTCGAAAGATGATATTTTTTCAAATAATTCCTTAAAGTTTACATTCGAACTATTAGACTTAAGAGTTTCTAGTTCATTGTTTAATGACAAAAGCAGGCTCGTAATATCAGATTTGACATTTTCACTCTCATCGGCCAATGATTTTAAAGACTGGTATAGATCTTCATTATCAAGGCACAATTGGTTATATATTATCTGAAGATTCTCGAGTGATTCACCAGCGACCGTAAGAAGTGTAGACTCTATCAACTCCCTTGGATTTAACGTGTCTACTGCAACCGGCTTCTCAAGGCTTTTTTGCTTCCTAAGCTGAGCAGTTTGTATTATCGCATCTAATTCATTCAATTTATTCTCCACATCCCTTTCCTTAAATATTAACTCAAACTCTTCTAACGACTTCGTGTGCCAGAAGTTTATAACCTGAGATCTCGCTATCTCCAATGACTTAACACCTTCTTCAGTACTCGCAATAGTAGGGTAGCATAATTTTATTTGTTCTAATGATAATGACTTTTTAATCAGTTGTTCCAAAGCCTTGCGACAAACCTTCTTGAGCCTCTCATATCTAACCGTTTCTATCTTGTTTGTAACATCTTCCATCGTTATTAGTCTTGGTGTTTTGGCTACCTTTAAGATTGTTTACTTTAATAAGCTTTCCTGCTTGTAAACATTACTCAAATATTACACAAATTCAAACTCCATTATAGATTAAATATTAAAAGTCTTTATTGGGAAGATAGTATTCTACAGTATCGATCATAATAACACATTAGCGAATCATGGCTGACCCAAGATCATTGATAGCTGAAGCTGATAAGTTAACGAAGCCTCAGCTGGGATTTCTTCTGTTCATTTCGGGCTCTTCACAGTCTTATAGGATGGAAGAAGCCACCGACTTATACATCCAAGCGGCAAATCTGTATCGTTTAAAGAAAGACTTTGTTCAGGCTGGAAACCAATTTCTTAAAGCAGCAAACATTCAAGAGGGCCTTAAGAACCATAATGATGTTGCTAATCATTTAGTTGAAGCATACAAGTGTTTCAAAGGTGTTTCTCCTAAGGACGGTATAGCTGCGTTGTCTAAAGCTATAGATATATTTTTGACCCAAAATGGTCAATTCAGAAGAGCTGCCAATTTCACTGGTGACTTAGCTGAGTTATATGAATCCATTGGTGATACAGATAATGCAATGAAGAGCTATGAACAAGCTGGTGACTATTATCTCACTGATCATGCAGAAGCATTAGCTAACAAATCTTATTTAAAATGTGCTGATTTGTGTGCATTGAAGGGAGACTATAAAAAGGCAGTTGAATTGTATGACACTCTTATTAAGAATCTGGTGGGTAACAATTTGACCAGATGGAGTTTGAAGGATTATTTTTTCAAGGTTATCTTGTGCATTTTATGTCTTGACGATACAATTGAAGCTCTGAAGAGATCAGAAAATTTCTCTACAGAGGAGCCTTCTTGGCAAACTACAAGGGAGTATAAGCTTGTTCAAGAAATTTTGGATGCTATTGAACAAGGTGATGTACAACTATTCTCCGATAAGGTATTCGACTACGACCAATTTTCTAAATTAGATAAGTTAAAGACTCAACTTTTGTTGAAAATCAAGAACTCGGTAGTTGAAAAGGATGATGATGACTTATTGTAATAGCAATAGCTAACATTATCAGGTCTGTGCTTTCTCTTTAATTCTCATATTTGAAACTCTATATATAATAGTCAATATTTCATAACGACATGATTTATTCCAGAAAGGACACGATGATTGGACCTTTTTTTGGCTTTGTAGTTCGATGTCAGCTTGATTTGGAAAGTTTATAGAATATCTAAAATCTACGTGTACATTACTATAAAATTTCCTAGAACCACTCTAAATAGTAACTAGATATTTGGAAGAATGATCTTTTAAACTGGTTTCCCACCAATGAATTCACTCCATCTCTTAACCTCTTCTGGTACGATTACAGTTTTTGGAACTGTCTCAAATGTTGGCTTGGTTTGTATCTTTTCCTTCAAACATTGAGCGAAGAGTAATGATGTGTTAGGCTCATTAAATAATGCAATGCCAAAATCAATAGCATTTCTTCTCATGACATAATCCTGGTCGAGTAAATGTTCAGCTCTAGCTTTAGCAAGGTTAAAGACAGCGGCAATCTTATTTGATTGGAAGATTTCCCTCAATGCACGTTTGTCAGTTTTGGGGAATTCAATAACCTCCACATCTTCTGAAATATACTTTGTTAAGTAATCGGCAACGTCTTGAGAAGCAGTGTAGTATTTATAACCTAATCCAGAAACGGTTGCAGCGACATTACCAAGTTTATCATTTGTCAAGTCACCTCCAAACAACAAACCATATCCTGGATGAGGAACCTTAAAGTTCATGGTGGCTTGCATAGATGACCAGTAAGCGTCTAATAAGTTTTCACCGAAACATGCAATCTCACCTGTGGATGACATTTCAACACCTAAGAATGGATCTGCGCCAGCTAATCTGGTAAATGAGAATTGAGGAACCTTTGTTGCAACTCTGTTGTAACTCTTATCCATTAAATTAACTGGAGCTGGAACCTTTTCTCCAATGAGAGCCTTAACAGCAACATCGATGAAATTAACACCCAAAACCTTAGAAACAAATGGGAACGAACGAGAAGCTCTGATGTTACATTCAATAACCTTGAGTTCACATTCTTCGTCCTTCAAAGTACCGTTTTTATCGTCCTTAATAATTTGCATGTTGAAAGGACCAGTAATCTTCCATGCTTCTGCGACTTTAGAAGCGATTTCTCTCAATCTTTCAAGAATAACTGGTGACAAAGCTTGAGGTGGTAATACTAAAGTAGCATCACCAGAGTGAACACCTGCATTTTCAACATGCTCTGAAACAGCATGAACCAAGACTTCACCTTTATTTGCAACACCATCAATATCAATTTCTTGTGCTCCCTCGATGAACTTAGAGATAACAACAGGGTGATCTTGAGAAACCTTGGAAGCATTCTTCAATTTAGCATCTAACTCGGCTTGACTTTTTATAACTGACATAGCAGCACCTGATAAAACATAAGATGGACGAACCAAAACAGGGTATCCAACTTGATTAGCAAAGATCTCTGCTTCCTCGATGGAAGTTAATTCTTTCCATTCTGGTTGATCAATTCCAATGGTGTCAAGAATTTGGGAGAATTTGTGACGATCTTCAGCCTTATCAATGTCTTCAGGATTTGTACCTAGGACATTGCAACCTTGGTTTTGTAAAGTTAACGCAATGTTTTGAGGTAATTGACCACCAACACTAACAACTACACCAGTGGAATTTTCCAATTCATAAATATCAAGGACTCTTTCTAAGGATAATTCTTCAAAGTATAATCTATCGACTTCATCGAAATCAGTGGAAACAGTTTCTGGGTTATAGTTAACCATAACAGTTTTGTGACCAGACTCACGTAAAGCTCTTGCGGTTGATACAGCACACCAATCAAATTCGACTGAAGATCCAATACGGTAAACACCAGATCCAAGAACCATAGTTCCACTTTCGGTGAAATCAACATCTGAGCTTGTAGCATTGTAGGTAGTATACAAGTAGTTTGTCTTTGCAGGGAATTCAGCAGCCAAAGTATCAATTTGCTTAACAAATGGAACAATTCCAAAATCTTTTCTAACCTTACGAACTTCAAGTTCTTTTGAGTTAACACAGAGACCGATTTGCTTATCAGAGAAACCTAATTTCTTAGCACGAGTCATAAGATCACTGTTGATCTTAGATAAGCTTCCAGCATTCTCCAATTCCCTATACATATTAACAATATTCATCAATTTGTACAAAAACCATTTATCGATTTTACTCAATTCGTGGACCCTGTCAACAGAATAGTTTTCATGTAACAAAGCTTGTCCAACGGCCAACCATCTTCTATCAGTTGGGTTACTCAATGCATCATCTAAGTCATCAAACTTATCTCCTTGGAAACCAACAAAGGATGGATCCACCTGTCTAATAGCCTTTTGGAAGGACTCCTCGAAATTTCTTCCAATAGCCATAACCTCACCAACAGATTTCATGGCAGAGCCGATATCTCTGTTGACATGTTGAAACTTTGACAAATCCCATCTTGGAATTTTGGTAACCATATAGTCTAATGATGGTTCAAAGTTAGCACTCGTGGTTTTGGTAACAGGATTAGGAAGTTCTGGTAATGTGTGACCTAATGCAATCTTAGCAGCAGTGTATGCCAATGGGTATCCAGTAGCTTTGGAAGCCAAAGCAGATGAACGGGATAAACGAGCATTGACTTCAATAACCCTGTAGTCTAATCCATCAGGTTGCAAAGCATATTGAACATTACACTCACCAACAACACCCAAGTGTCTGATAATCTTAATAGCAGCGCTTCTTAACATATGGTATTCGGTATCTGAAAGAGTTTGAGAAGGAGCGACCACAATGGAGTCACCAGTGTGGATACCCAATGGATCAAAGTTCTCCATATTACAGACAGTAATACAGTTATCAACTCTATCTCTAACAACTTCATACTCGACTTCCTTCCATCCTTTCAATGACTTCTCGACAAGAATTTGGGGAGAAAGGGACAAGGATTGAGATGCCAAGTTCTTCAATTCTTCTTCATCTGCAGCAAATCCAGATCCAAGACCACCCAATGCATATGCTGATCTTACAATTATAGGATATCCAACTTCCTTTGCAGCAGCCAAAGCTTCATCAACAGTTTCAACAGCAATAGATTCAGCGATTGGAATATTAATTTCCTTCAAAGCTTGAGCAAATAAGTCACGGTCTTCAGAGGTTTCTAAAGTCTTGATTGGAGTACCCAAAACCTTGACTCCATATCTTTCAAAAACACCCATTTTTTCCAACTTGACACCGACATTCAAACCAGTCTGACCACCGAAGGTCAATAAAATTCCATCAGGCCTTTCTCTCTCAATTATATATGTAATATACTCAGCCGTCACAGGTAAGTAGTAGATCTCATCAGCTAATGAATGTGAGGTTTGATTGGTAGCAATGTTAGGATTTATCAAAATTGATTGTTTATTAGCCTCCTTCAAAGCTTTAATAGCCTGGGAACCTGAGTAGTCAAACTCACCAGCTTGTCCAATCGACAAACCTCCAGAACCAATAACTAAAACTTTGGATACATCAACAACTTGGCTGCTGTCTTGCTTGTTGAATTGCTTTAACAATTCAGCACCAGCATAAGATGGAGAGCTGCTTTTTAAGCTTCCAGTCAAATTTGAAAAATTTTTAACTCCATGTTTCGAGACGCTAAAACCACTCAAAAAATTGGTTTTAACTGTACGAGAAAAAACTGATCCCAATGAAATCATGTTTCTATCTCTATTTCTCTATTAGAATCAATAATCACCTAAAGCAATATTGATGTTAGATTAAAAAGAACCTGAATGGATAGTGAAAAAATTAAAAAAATCGACCGAAAATGGTAATGAGTCAGTGCTAGCCGCGTTGTAAGATCAGTAAAAAATGTGGGTTACCCGCTCTATATAATTATCAGGTTAAAGATTTCTATAATGGCTTAAAGGTAACAAAGTAGACAAAGGAAGAGAAACTAGTTTACAGACTTTGAACATGGCTTAGACATTTTTATAATATATACTAAACAACTAATCTGATAAGCTAGAAGTTCATTGTTGGTTATATTTTATTGACCATCTTTTCCCTTTTGAGGTAAAAGAATTCCATTTTGTAGTATTGGATGATTTTTGCAATTAATGTGAGAAATATCAAATCTTTGGTCACAAAATGTAATTGAATTCTGATTTAGAGGAGAAGATGAATTGACATTTGAGTTACATAGTAGTACAATATTGTCTACAAACATTTACTTGTTTTAAATTGTTAATTGAAGTTTTCATTGTAAACCAGCTTCTTTAGCTTATATGTGAGTCCATGAAAGTATGTCGTTCTACGTAGACGTTACACAAAAACAACCCTCAAGTCTTCACATCTAAGGTCAAGAAATATGATCTTTTCTCTCTACAAAGAGAACTAAGCTAGACTATGATAAATGCTGCTGTTAGAGATTCCACCTATTCCTACAATTAATAGGACTATAAGTTCGGGTAATGTTTTAGAGGATTCATTAGCAAGACAATCTGATGTTACTGTTTCTACTAATGTAACACTGTACGCTGAGTACAAGGGTTTTTTTACTTATGTGATTAGTGCATTGATTTTGACATGCTGGACATGTTGGGCTTTGATCCCAAACTGGGTTTTACAAGATGTATTCTCAATAAGCTATTACCCCGACAAATACTGGTCTTTGGCAATACCCGCTTACTCATTAATGCTTATGTTATATGTGTACATTCTTTTAGCATTATACGATACAGAAGTAAAGACATTACCTTTAAATGACATACGGAACTTCTTTGATGACAATACTACTTTTCCAGATTTTGACAAGGGCTCCATGACTGATTTGAGTCGAAACTCTGTTGATTATATTCATGATGCACCAAGTGGAGTCCGTGACTTACCAATCACTTTAGTTAATGAAATTTTATATTCTGATTACAGTTCTACTGAATAAGGGTGGTTATAGAAAAGCAGAGCTATGATAGTTAGGATCTAAAATATGATTAAAATAATGTGAAAACTATTTACTATGTATATATTAATCAAGTATACAGGCAGACTTACAAATGAAAGCTATGCACCGTAAACCTCTCTGATATATTCCCTCGTCTCACGGTCAACGTGTACCATTATCTGGGACTCCCACACACCAGCACCTAGGAGAGTCTTATAGCTATGTAATGTTTGTCCGAAAAGTTGTTTCAAGTGTTCCGGAGGTTCAGCATAGTTTCCAATGCAAACAATAAATATCGCAAGATTTTTCTTTCCTTGTGGGTTTGATAAACCACCAAAACCATCATCAGGGTTCTTATGTATTATGTTAATCATGCCTTCGAACCCAGTTTCCTTCTCATTATTATCAACCAAGTAGAGCATTTGAGAGCACCATTGTAAAATAAATTCGGGTAATCTTGGTGCAATTACTTCAGCACCACCATTAAGACCTAACCTACCAAGGCAAATTGCGGCATTTTCAAGAACGGTTTGTTGAGTGTCAGGACTGTTCAATACTGGAACGAGTAAATCCAATATGTTAGTTGTGTATGGTTTCATAAGTTCATAAGGCAATCTTATGGCGATCTCACCTAAAGCCCAGATAGCATTGTTATATACGGCAAACGTGGAGTAAGACCTGTTATTGATTTCGTTGCCAATGCTAACAATGACAGCAGGCAAATATGGTTTTATTGAAACATCAATTGTGAAAATCGCTAAATCACCTAATAATGCATATGCTGACTGTCTAACATCCGCAGTGTAATCCTCAAAGCAGACCAAGACTAGTTCCATCAAATTTGTGCTATTCAGTTGAATTAATTCTAGAGAATGGGAACCGAAACCCTGGATAAGACCATCTATCAAGTCAAGGGATGTAACAATGAAATCCTTCTCAGGTGATTCAATCAAATGATTAGTTTGGCATTCTTGATCTTGTTGAATACAATCAAACAAGATCTTTACAGCCCGCCCATAAACAGGTAAAGCATATGGTGCAAATATCTCACCCAAAGTAGCAGCAATAGAAGCCATACATTCTAACAAAGGCCACAAATCAGTATCTTTATCATCAAGCATTTGCCATTTGCTTAATAGTGGTGGAAGTAGTAAATTGACGTAGTCAGATGAAGTGGATAAATTTTCATAGCCCATCTTTTCAACAAATGTTTGGACACAATCATACAATATGATCAAGTTTTTTCTTTGATAAGTTTCAAAGCATTTCGAAAAATGCTCCAATAATGGTCTCAAATAGTAAACTATGAGACTTGTATCTGATTCTTCTATAAATAATGACAAAGCAGAACATGCCGCTTCTTGGACAACTTTCTTTTCATCCAATCCACATCTAACTATGGATTCAAATGTGGGCTGGAAATAATTAGAATATTCACCTCCATCATGAGCTTCCTCTGACACCCAAGAAGCATATCTCGATAAAGTCCAACAGGTAATCTGGCGGACTCTTGGCTCCACATCTTGTAATCTATCTACCAAGAATGGCACCAAAGTAGGGAGTTTATCACGAGATAATTCTATACAACATTTGCTGATTGCACCAAATGCAAGTATAGATGCCTCCCTAACAGGCCATTCTGGAGAAACAATCCTTTGTTGTAATACTGGAAGTGATATTTCCAAAACATCACCAGGAAGGTTAACGGACAACACATCTAAGGTTGCGGCGGAACATTTTCTCAAAGTCCATTGATCAAGATCCAGGTCATCATCATCATCATCAAATTCGGAGTCTGACTCATTATCAGAGTCTAACTGTGCACCATCACTATCTGGCTTGTTTTTAGAACTAGCAGTGTGAGAACTCTTGGATTTTGCATTCGAGGGACGAATATCTTCGTCTCTATCTTCCACTTTTGAATCATCTTTTTCATCAATCAACTGCATAAGGAATATCTCTTCATCGGAATACACCATTTTTTCCAAAAGAATTGGTAAAATTAGCTTCAATTTTGGTTGAAATAACGCTTTGTTTGTTTCAATTTCGGAAGATGTTGATAAAGCAAGTAAAAACTCACAGGCCTCTAGAGCTACCTCTTCATTTGAGTCTTGCATCATATGCAAACAGTAGTTGATGACTCCATCCAAATGAGGAATTATCTTATCTGGTCTTGTTTCAAGAATGAGTGAAAATGAAGTACAGATATTGCGTCTGACATCACTCTTCGAATCATTAGCTAAGTTGAAAAGCTTTTGTAAGAATTCATCAATGTTAACTAAAAAGGCTTGAGATCTTAATGGAATGATTTGATTAATACAATGGATCGATAAAGCCCTAATGCGCCCGCTTTGCGGGTGATCCAATAGCTTGATAAAGCTAGGTACCATGAAATTCAATGGCCTTCCTCCATCATACTCTTGGTCAAGTTGAAGAGCACTGTCTTCACAAATCTTACTCAATGCACTTAATGCCGCTTCTTGAGCGCTAAACATCCCATCTTGGGATTGCAAATTCGCCAATTCGATCAACTGAGGCAAAGATTGTGGCCACCCATCAACATTATATATAGAAAAAAGAGATGTAATAACATTTCCAGTGATATTTTTAACCATATTGTCAGGTACCATAAGACCCTTGAAGATATTCTCCATCAAGAACTGTCTATCCTTTACTTGTTCTGGCCCATCACCTCGTAATATGCTGTTTTTTAGGTTTATTCCAGCTGCGGCTCTAACATCTGACTTAGCTTCATCATCCAAGACTAAAAGATAGAAAAGATAGTTTTCTATTTCTGGCTGCTGTCTTGCCTGATTCAATGCCTCATTAGCAAGCTTCCTTTCCTCATTATTGGAGGACAAGGTGCCCCTAAATATATGCCTGAGCTGCTCTAGAGATTGTGAATTAGCTGTCCACGACATATCTTCTTCAAAGAACTACTTCTTTTCACAATCTTAATCTGTAAATAAATCTCTCTCTATGATTGTAGCTTTTTTTTTAATACTTAATTTTTCTTCCAAAAAATAGAAAAAAAAAAAAAGAATTTGATGAGGATGGGGGATGACTTTCACGAGAATTTGAATATAGGATAACAATTATAATAAATGCATTGAAAACACTATACAACTAATAATACAAGATCATAGCGACTATGCTAGACAAGTTTGGAAATGCTATAAAAATTAGGAATAATGGAATTTTGACGATATTATGTTTAGAATGAGAACTTTTGGAAAGAAGTCCGAAATGCTGATTTCTATCGTTTTGGTGTGTTATTGAACACTTTTGTTATCATGGTCGAGAATGTCATACTGCAGTATTGAGTATGAATCTCAATTCACAGTCTTCTTTGCCTTGAACGTTTCATCTTCATAGTAGGAACTAGTAAGATCAGCTGGGCTTGTAGAATTATCATCACCTGCTTCTTCATCTTCTTCATCTTCTTCAAAATCGAAATCAAATGTGAGCTTCTGCAAATCAGATGTAACCTTACTAAGCTGATCGAGGATTGCAGATCGTCTTAATCTGCCGCTGATTATCTCGTCTTTGCTCATGTAATACAGAGCAGTTTTAGGCGGAACAGGTGGAGTACGTCCAGCAAGAGTGTTGTTAGAGAAATCTTCATTTGGTAAAAGAGGCAGTACCATCGACAGTGGAGGTAACTGGGAATTGTTATTATCATCAGTTTGAGGATTGTTATCATCGTCAGATTTTTCCTCTGAGACATTACTAGGCGCCTTTCTCTTTTGAATAATTAATGGGCGTTCATTCGGGTATACATCGCTCAAGATTTCGGATGTTTTTTCATCTTCATGCGGAATATTCAATTCATCGATGGTGATATCATAGTAATGCTTGTGGAAATCTGATTGGGGTTCGTAGTTATCATCAGTGTCCAATTTGAGATCTGTCAAATTCTCAAATGTGACAGATTTTCCTTTTGATCTAGTATTCTTTTTAAGTAACAGTGGAGCACTAGAGTTTGTCGTAGGTGGCGTAAATGAGTCCAGTTTCGCGTAATCACTATCATAGTCATCATTACTTACATTGAAACGATCGATGTTGTAGTCATCGTACATGCTCTCCTTTGAGCTCATTTCAAGCTTTTCGTTTTTGAAGCAATTCAAACGTGCTAATCGCTCACCAAAAGTCTCTAAGCATTCAGCTGGAACGAAACCAATCTTACCGTCTTCGTCATCTGACACAATATCTTCTCTTTCATCAAGGTTCTTGACATGTCTTTTCTGGTATGAAATACGCTCCTCCTTGGTTAGTTTCTTTATAAGCCACCAGTAGTTATCTTGATCATTAATTAAAAAGACAGGTTCATCACGATATAAAGTACAATGCAGTGGATCAGGTCCACAGAAGTCGTAAAGTCCGTACAACTTATCTGGATCTATCTCCCGTGGTGGTGAACGGGGTGGTGAGGGAGGAAACAACTGATCCTCTTCGGCATCATCTAGGTCATCTGATTCATATAAAGCCCCATCAAAATTGTCAGAATCACTATGGTATTGAAGATCATCCTCAAATGTCTCGTCTTCATCATAGATGCTACTGTGGTCATCGGAAAGTTCACTGGCAAAAAAATGCACATCAGGCAAGACATCAGAGTCTTCGTCCTCCAAAACATCTCTATGAGAACTGTTTATACCAACCAGACCTGATGGTTGACTCTTTTCAGCTTCTCGACATGTTTTAGCGTTCTGCTTCCCTAAATTTGTCAATACATAATTCTGGCGCTGTTCGAACAAATCATCAGCGTTGAATTCCTGCTCATGGCCCTTGAAATATTGCAAGACGCTGGACTGAATACTTTCCTTCCCCAAACCAGCCATGTTAGGGTTAATTAAGACCGACGAAGTTTGTGAATCTAGAGAATGCAATGAGCTTTGTGAGTAATGCGATTGTTGTGACTGTTCTGTTTGGTTCGACGATGTCGAAATCATAGACAGCTTCCGGTCCAACCCTAGGGACATGTAACCCTTCTTCTTCATCCGCTCTGATCGAACGTCTTCCAGGGCCATCTCGTACCTTTGTCTAAGACTAGATCTTGGTCTTTATTTATTTTGGCTGCCTTTTCGTGTCTAGGAGTGTAATATCGATCTTAAGCCGCGCGTCCTGCTTCTAGGTGTCCTGTATCATGTTTCTACGTGGCAACCGCGAAATGTCAGGAGAAATGTAATAAAGGATCTGAAACTTGTGCTTTATTTAGAAACGATGCTATATAAAGATGTGATTAGTAAGAGTAGCTAGTAGATGCTGTAAATGCAAGTCAGAATATATTATTTGAGCTCAAGAGTCAAGCAATACCTGAATTTCCGCGTCTCTTGCCGGTAAATCCAAGGAAATACTGAGATCTCTATATTCAGAACCCTC
This sequence comes from Priceomyces castillae, assembly GCA_030574375.1. Lineage (NCBI taxonomy): Eukaryota > Fungi > Ascomycota > Pichiomycetes > Serinales > Debaryomycetaceae > Priceomyces > Priceomyces castillae. The sequence goes on from JAJMEX010000002.1 coordinate 780,546, forward strand.
AACAACAGGATGAACCCCTTCTAACTGTTGTCTACGGGCCTCAAAAAGGAGTAGTTTCTTCTTTATGCGTTTAAGCTGCCATTTCATTGGAATAAAAGGAAGAACACCTTCTCTCTCTTCATAGAGTTTTATTTTGAGCCATGCGATGACAATTGCCCAGTATACGCAATAAGAAGCGACACTACCGTACGTTGCGGAGTTCGTCCAGCCAAAAATGGCATTGAATACCATCCACCAACCGTCTGTTAAGCCGTTACAACAGTTAACGTGCCAAACACTGTGTGTAATATCGTAGGAGCCAGGGCCACTTCCTGTTTCACTGACATCCAATCCTCCGCAGAGTCTAACGAATTGCTCTAATTCCATGAACCACACACCTCTGCTCATTAACCCAGCACTGACGACATAGAGGAAGCATGTCAGAAATATGAGGAAATATTGAAGAGACATCTTGTTACCTCCACGGTAAAGCGCGTAGCCGATTACAGAGCCAAAGAGCGCACCTCCAGCGATGGAGAGTGGAAGAGATGAGAGAGGTTGAGTCATTCCGATACCGCCAACAAACACCACCGCTTCTAAACCTTCTCTCAACGTAGTTACAAAAGGCAAAATAGCCAAGAAGTACTTCGCAGAGAAACTTCTTTGTGGGTTCTTCACTCTGGTACCAGCCAGCGCCTCATTGATATCTTGATTTGCATCTTCTCCTTCGATAATCGCTTTATTCGAATCGTCGTCATTATTGTAGGCATCACCTAACTTCATCCACCACTTAACCTTCATGACCTTATTAATTCTGAGGAGCCCTAAGCCCATTACTGTGATTATCAAACTAGACAGAATGGAAAACACGCCCTCCCACAATCTTTCTGTATACGACCAAAAATCTTTTCCAAATAAGTAGAAGCTTACGATGAACACAAGCCCCACAGAAATGCATACCACGAATCCTAATATCGCTCCAACCCAGACTTGAATCTTTAGCTTCCTCATCGTGGCTTTTTCCTGACTCTCTGCGCTGCTTGATGTATCATTTTCAACTGATCTATCAATACTTGTTCTTTGATTTATGAACGACAATAAAACCGATATGATTATAGCGGTTTCAAGAGTCTCTCTAAAGATAATGAAGAAGATCTGTATAGAGAATACTTCTTCAAATGCCATCTTATATTGTAATTTAAAGAGAATCGTTAAAAGAAAAGCTGCAAGTAAAGATTCAATTGATAAAATTTTAGTGCGCCCTTATATTCAAATATGGCAAAAAACTCGCTACAGGCTTAATAGAGTACTACTATTACTACGGTTTGATCCACAAAAGATAAAGCAACAAATTTCTATTAAAAGCTAACTACGATCTAGTAAATTAGTAGTCAAGGTAATGCGATTAAAAGAAGAGGAAATAAAAATAGTAGTAGACATCGAGTCTTTTAATTCTCAAGCTAACCTAAGGCTTAATTTGCGGGAAAGTCAACCGTAGCACTTAAACAGCTGATAAACTCGTCATCCTTTGTGTATGCTCGGGCATTTACAGTGTACCTCCCTGGCGGGACTTCTTGTGGAACTTGAACTTCCTTCTTGATAACTTGCTCTCCCTTTTTGATAGGGCATGATAAGCCAACCTTTGAAATTTCCTCACACAAATCGAAGGTTTGATGAACGAGTTTGATAAAACCATATCTGACATCAACCTCGACATATGCTCCGTCTTCAATAGTTTTGGAAAAATAGCCTTTAGCAATAAAAGTCAAGTTCTCGCCCCTGACAGGGGGGAGAGGGTCAATGACAACGCTATGCCATTCGAGAATCTGCTTCTCCAAGCTGTCACATTGAACAATTGGAGATCCACCTGGGATCGGCTTGTCATCTGGAAGGTTTAAAGATAAAACTATCTCTGGTTGCTGTTGTGATCTATCATTTTCTACCACTAAACCTTTCAATTGCTTCGCGTATTCAGCTAAGGAAGGGACTAATGACAAACTTTGTACGACAGAAATGACGACTAGAGCTGTTCCTACAACTTTGAATGAAACCATCTTAATGTCGTAATGTAAATTCTATCTCTATGAGGATATATAATTATTGCTATTCTGACTCTGAGTATCAATTTATCTACTGACTAAATGACCCGATAGTATATGCACACTATATTCGGACATCAAAAATTAAGTTACTATATAGTAATGATGAAGTTATGCTGATATGATAAGATTTGCTGTCAAAGCATCAAGTCTCTCTTGTATTAATTTGATATCAATCTTGAGAAGCTCTTTGTAAATCCTATCTCCATTAGGTGTACGTAAAAGTTCCTCCAATTTCACATGAGATAATTTCCATAACACTGAAGCATTTACGGTTTTGTATGAAACATTACGGCTATGATTGTTCAGCACCAAATTTCCAAAGGCAGTCATGGGTAAAATACTAGATGACAATTCTTTGTTGTTCTCGAATTTGTATCTGGAATTCACAAGCCCTGATTCCACTAGGAAGAATGATGGTTGGTCAACTGCGCTATCGTAAAAGTTAAAGTCCTCTGGGACCTTTTCTCTAACAAAGTATGGAGTTAAGGCTACCCAAAAACTTTCATCCTTGTCTGATAATCCAGCGAATGTAATCATAATAAGTGGCAATGGCTGCCTCTTAAATGATGAATCAGTCGTAGTGTAGTAACGTTTCAGAAGTCCCTGTTCATCTTTTACAGTTTTGGCTGCCGCATGGTATATCTGAGTAGTACGAGGGGTACCTATTGCATGATTGATAGGTTGTGATTTACTTGGTTTAATACCTTTATGTGGGATAGGGGTTTCCTGAGATTCCAACAACAACTTGTTCTGAGTCTGAAGCTTACTATAAGTGGCCAAGAAAAAATTCTCACACCATTCAAGTGCATAGTTTAGTGTATTGAAAAGCTTGATATCATGATCTAGATCCCATAATCCAGCATCCCTTAATGCCTTGATGATATCATCATCTTCAACCACAGATGAAATAATCAAATGGGTATTGAATTCACTTAAGAGATTCAAAATTCGTCTAAACCCCTCAGCCGCAGAGAAATCAATTGAATCAACTCCTTTCATGTCTAAGATCAAGAATTTAATAGGAGTCTTGCTGAAAATATCCGCTTCAAATCTAGCTCTAATTTCTGCTTCAACTCCACCAATTGACCCAAAGAAGAGGGTTCCTTGTAATTTAGCAATACAAATTTGATCACCGACATCTTTCAAAAACTCTTGCTGTTTTGGATGTCTTAAAACAGTAGATCTTGACACAGAACCAGTATATATACCTTTTACAACAGGTCTTCTAGCTGCATCGACAACAAATGAGAGACAGGCTAAAAGAATTCCAACGAATATACCAATGACAAAATCAAATGCTCCCATAGTCAAGACAATGATAACAATGGTTGTGTATTCTATCTTTTTTAATCTTCCGTAGGTGTCATACAAAGATTCTTTCAATAGTTCATACCCTAAAAGATAAATCAACGCTCCAACAACACAGACTGGAATATAACCAATAACAACCGGTCCGGCAAACATCACTGCTGCTGTAGCAATCGCTAATAAAACACCTGCTAGTCTGGAATCAGCACCAGCTTTAATAAATAATACCGAGTTTGTATAAACCAAGTAATTTTGAATAGAGCCAACTAATCCAGAAAGAACGTTAGAATATCCATGAGCCACTAGTTCTCTGTCAACGTCAACTTGATCCATCCCAATGGAGACTGCTAAGGCAGGGACATTAATAGGGACATGCAAAATTCCGAAAAATGTTAAAGCAAGCATAGTGGGTATTTGTTTTATGATACAAAACCAGTCAACTAACGGGAATTTATATAATTCATAAAAGGCGTACCATGGTTGGTTACCTTCAACAACTGGAAAGATCCAACCAAATTCTCTTGCAAGGTCCAAATTCCAGGGACGAACCACTAGAACAATTAAGTGAAATAATGCAAATACACCAATGAAGTACAAAGGAACAAGTAAGGTGTTATGATATCTATGCTGTAACAAAATCAAAATGAATGCTAAGGCAAGAGGAATTGTCCATTCCAAGAGAACCATTTTGTTCCAAAAAAGATATTCGAGGGTTGCTAAATTATATTCAAGACCCCCTTCTAGCCTTGAAGAAACTTCTATTCCAGTGACTACCAAAAAATAGCCAACACCACCGATACATCCCACTAATATATGGCGAGGAAAAAATCCAACTAATACACCTAATTTCATTTTTCCCAACAAGAAGAAAACCAAACCTGTGACAATAGAAGATATAGCAAATGTGACTATAGTTGTGGCAATAATAGCCTCATCACTATCACCACCCATCTGGCTAGCGATAGAAATAGCCATCGTATGAAAGAATGGTGTAACTTCGATCATTTCAGACCCAATACCGGCTTTCAATGCAGAACCACCCAATGAGAATACTAATTGGGACACAATAGTAGACATATAAAACATGGACAATCCAATAGGACCCAAAGATGCAAAAATGGATTCACCGATAGGAAACATGATCATACCGTAAGACAATCCGTCTAAAATGTTCAACAAAGTACCCAAGAAAACAGCAGGGATACTTTTGACTGAGGTTACCAAGAAGTCTTCTATAAATCCAGAATTACCATTATTATGGCGTACATTTTTAATTGAAAGATGCTCTCTATCTCCACTTTCAATATCATGATCAAACATCCGTGGAATAATACCTTCATCTGTCTCTTCTGTATACAGCTTTGTAAATCTGTTGAACAATGGCAATGTTTCATTTGTATCAACATTGTCATCATCAAATGGAACCTCAAAGGTTTTGCTTATAGAAATGCGCTGCCCAGATATTGGAATGGGAGGTGATGAGCCTAAGAGACTCTCATGCTGAATATTATTGTCTATTGACAGTTCATTACTATCATCTGTTACACCAATGTTTGCCAAATTTGCTGTTTGTTCATGTACCTCAACACCAGAAAAAACTGTGGGCGAACTGTACTGCACTAGCCTTTGGTTACTGACATAACTTCTACCCCCAAAGTCAAAGCTAGGACTTGTACTTTTGAACGAATTCATATATACCTCTGAAATTGAAAACTTCCGTTTAGCGTTGTTCACATCTTCATTCTGGTTTTTCGTTCCAAAGGGCAGATATCCTACCGCCTCAAAAGAACTCATCGCCAATAGGTTCAATGCCGTTTGATCTTATGCTCACTCACAATAATTCAACTGATGAATTAAACGTAAACTGATTGCAATTATATAGCAATCGTTAGAAGAGCAGTGGTGGTTTTCTGTATATACTAGCCTTATCAGAACACAGAACTGAAGTTCTTATAGGAATTCCCGTGGTATTAAGCAATTTATGTAATTTTCGCACTATGTTGTGTGGATTGTTTTTATGTATTTGGTTAATAGATAAGGATTTGCATACAAGCAAAATGGTTGGTAGATATAAAGGCAATTTAGTGTACCCTACCAGCTTTCTTTTAAATGGAGTATATACAGAAAGATTTACGGTATATGAAAAAAAGGATTTAGTAAATAAAAGAATGGGGATAGATTATTGTCGAGGGATGGAACTGCGTAATATTTATTTAATGATTTGACTAACTAGCCTATATTGACAAGATTCTTCCCAGAAAACAGTTTTTATTTTTCAACACTCGTAGAACCTATACTAATTGCTTTCTTGAACCTCTAAAGAACAATTGGACAACAGTAATCTGCAAGAATGCCATTCCAACCATTAACAAAACTTCAAGAATCGAGAAGTAGTAGATTCTAGACTCAGTAGATTTAACAGTGGCCTGGTTTCTGTTGTTTCTAGTCTTGTAATATTGTAAAGTCTTCAAAAGATCGTTAAGTTGCTGGTCGATTTCATTAACAGTTGTTTGCATGTTTTCAACGTGTTCAATGGGTTTAACGTTAGGTTGATCAGGCATCTTGGCCTTGAAGCTGGCGTCACTTTCATCGTTTTCAACCTTGACTTCAAAGTCAACAACTTTTTCGGCAAAGGTGGACATGCCATTTGCAAAGCAAAACTCGTATTCACCTGGTACCTCAGCGTTCAAAATAAAGTCACCTTGTCTCTGTTTCTCACCAGAGTCCAAGTATTCACCTCTTGGTGAAATAATAGTGTAATCAACATCAAAAGATCCCCCGCTTTGGACTGCGAAGTAGTAGCTTATATGTGTCTTTGGTTTGTCAGTGTAAAGGTAAAAACATGCCTTTTCCTGGGCACCTAAGACGAAAGTCATAGCTGATGCATTAATCAATTGCGAGAACGCAATGAATAAGGAAAGAAATGCTAAGAGCATCTCTACAGTCAGTTTATTTGTGGTGGGCTTTCCGTAATATTCGGTCTTTCAGCAATTATTTTCAGTTACAGTTTTGCGTTGATCTATTATTCAAAAGACGTGTCTTTCGAGAAGTAGTGCATTACACAAAAGTATTGGCGAAGTAGGTAGACTTTGTTCTATATATATATACAAGTGAAGAGACATAGACATAGATATATCTTATCTAACAGAGAAAAAAATACATTTAGTTTAAAGATTGACCATACGTCCTTCATAATCAAACCCGATGCTTCTATCTTTCTTTCTGTCTCTTCTAGAGGCACCATAACGGAAACCCACTTGGCCAGACTTCGAGTGAACAAACTTGAAGTTGGTACGTTCTCCTTCTCTCTCAGTACCAATTAAAACTTTTTTCATCTTTACGTTTTCGGTTTCATCATTATTTTGAAATTGTGTCAAATTGTTTAAAGTTTCCTGAGCTGGTTCCAAATTGAACAATTTAGCAGCATCGACTGGACCAAAAGGTTCTGATTCAGAAATTGTTAAAAATCTTTGATGTAAAGTTCTCAGAGGAATTGGAATTTCTGTAAGGTTTTCTGCTTGAACAGGTGGTTCGTATAAAGGAAACATACGATACATTGTTTTAGCGAAAACATTCAAATCTTCACTTATTTTGTTCTAAAGTATTAGTTAGTATACTGGATAAGTTATATTAAGATCCAACATGGAGTAGTTCAGTTGTGCAACATTTCTAACCATTATATTGTCTTCAAGACTAATCGAAAATTTTATGGCAATCTCATCATTTCATGACTCTGTTTGGATCAATTCTAGATAAAATATACATACCTCTTCTTTCCATCTCTTTTCTATGCCCTGTAATTTTACCAATGCTTCTATTCTGGCTACTTTAATACCATATTTATGGGCAGCTTCTTGTACATGTAATCCTTTTTCGTTAATATCTTCACAAATTTTGACTTTCAATTCATCTGAAATCATTAATGCAGTTCGACAATGAGGATTTTGAGGGAAAGGCTGAAGTGAAGGATCCCTCTTAACATTGTTATACCTTCTTTCATCTACGGCTTCTGAGCCGTATGGAACCACAACTGTCTTCCCGTCCGGGACTATATAGTTTGGTTTGTGGTTTTGGGGTGGGTAGTAGTATTTGTTTCGATAGAATTCGCCCCTGATATTTACAGGACCTAACCATTTCTTCAAATGCCTTTGGAAAAAACTTGCATGGTCTTTCTTAGGATGACTTGGAGGGTCCACATCTGCTTTATAGCTTTGTGGGTATGCCAATCTCCTCTTTAATGTACGGAATTGCTGTAAGTTTATGCCTCTGGGGACATTTACACCAACTTTCAGAGATATCATTAGCACTAAAGCGTTAAGGAGGATAAGTATTCATGGATCTGAATTCTTATGGACAAAATTTTCATTCCAAAAATATGTCGTGCTATTTTTCGACGACATTATGGTATCTGATTTTTGTGTTTCATTTTAACTTCGTTTATTTACATCTGAATAAGCGCTAAAGCTTAATATCCATAACGTTAAGTAAAACGTCTTTAATAAACTCAGAGGAAATAATTGAGTAAAAAAGACCTCCTTAAAGGTTTAAAACATACATGGAATTCTTGAAGCTAATAAAGGAGAGGATATCACCTCGTAAGACCCAAGAATCTTACGCGTCTCCTTTGGTAAGAAAGAGGAAGGCATCAGTTAGTGAAGATAATCCATTTTACGATCCACAGAGTAAAAAGTTAGAGCTAGCTGGTACACCAGTTAGTAATGATTTATCTGAAACTGCACCTAAAGGAAAAGACTCATTTTTGAAGAATAGTAACCTGTCCAAATCTATAAGTAAACAGAGATCAAGTTCTGTGCTGCCACCAAGTGCATTGGATGAAAGAAACTCCCACAACAAATCCAAGGATCTCTCTACACCCAAAGAAACTCATGGAGCTAAGTACATGATTGAGGATGAAGTCGAGAATAAAAGTAATGAAGAGGACGAAGTGACACTAGAAGTTCTCGAGGAAATGAGTAAGCTTGTTGAATATTTCCCAGTATTATCGATGAACTATCGATTAATTGATAAAATAGGCGAAGGAACATTTTCTACAGTATATAAGGCGGAAGCATTGCATGGTACTATTAAATTAGGCTCTGATGTTTGGCGCTCACCTCCTTTGAAAATGAGAAAAGACTCATCCAGGCCCAAGAATGCTGTCGTTGCATTAAAACAGATATATGTAACCTCGTCACCTAACAGAATCCATAATGAGTTGAATCTCTTGTACATATTAACAGGCAACAGTCACGTAGCACCACTATTAGATGTGCTACGTTATCAAGACCAAGTCTTAGCAATTTTACCATACTATCACCATTCAGATTTCCGTGATTTCTATAGAGACTTACCGGTAAAAGGCATCAAAAAATATTTGTGGGAATTATTTCAGGCTCTCGAATTTGTGCATGGCAAGGGGGTAATTCACAGAGATTTGAAGCCAACTAATTTCCTCTATGACCCTTTCAAAGGAAAGGGTGTTTTGGTCGATTTTGGCTTAGCAGAAAAAGTTCAAAATAACAATAAAATTTCTAACGTTTGTCCTTGTGAATCGACTGATAAAACTACAAAACCAAAAAGGCAAAGTGTTAGAGCAGCATATCCTAAACAAGATCTGAGACCACCCAGAAGAGCTAATAGAGCTGGGACAAGAGGATTCAGGGCACCTGAAGTACTCTTCAAATGCACAAATCAATCTACAAAGCTCGACATCTGGTCGGCAGGTATCATTGGATTTTCATTGCTAGCTAGAAAATTCCCATTGTTGAACTCTCCTGATGACACTGATGCATTATTGGAATTAGCATTGGTTTTCGGTATTGACAAGTTGCAAAAGTGTGCCGAAATCCATGGCACTGGATTGGAGATTGACCCCGAGAATGTCATGACCCAACATAAGTCATTAATTCATCTACTCAGCATGTTTTTACGATATGAGTGGGAAAGCGAAAGTTTTCCCAAAGATTCAGTAGTATTGGATACTTTAAAATTGTTCAACGAAGAAGGAGATAAGTTTATAAGACCAAAAGGTGATGAAGTTCTGCTTAAGGACCTAGAAGATTACAATGATCACAAACACTTAATGGAGGTTTTAAATGGCTGTTTCCACATGGATCCAAAGAAGCGAATGTCAGCAAAAACGATTCTCAAGCTCCCGTTTTTTGAAGAGCTTAATGATCGTCAAGAGGATGAGGTTCTTTTTTAATTCTAATAGATATATTGCTACATTCATCAAGGTTCAATTAATGCATGGTATTCCACTGTTACACTAATATACTCATATACTACTATACTATTACACTATTTTATCATCGTCATCAAATCTACAATTTAATTCATCAATATCAATCTCTTCAAACAGGTTTCTGCTTCGTTTCCTAGTATTCAAGGTGAATTCTTCAGTTTGTACGTCATTAGATTTGTTCCATTTCTTATTTAAGTTGTTAATCAACTTATTTTGCTCCATATATGTCCCAACATCTTTACCCTCTTTATCGATAGTCTTCGGTATCAAAGTACTATCTTGCAATTCAAGAAACTTTGTATCAGTATCATCTCGTCTGCTCATATGATGTCCATTACCTAGAATCTCCAACTGTAAGTCTTTAGAGTATATTTTCTTTTTCAATAACAAACATTGCATTCCCAGGACACTCGCCTTGGCTTTCTTTGGTGTTTTACTATTAGAAGTTGACACTGAAGCAATAGACTTTGGATCCGTATCATTTGGTTCAAGTGCTAACAGTGGTGGTGTATTTTCTTTCTGATAAGATTTAATGCTGATATTATTAGGTTGTTTATGCTGATCATGATAGTTGAACTTGAAATCTTTAAGGATCCCCTGAGAGGGTCGTTCGATTGTATGTGCAGACAATCTATGTTTAGATATTTTGATATTTGGTTTGGCTAATTCGATCTCTGATTCATCATCAGTGGATCCTACGAAACCACTAGAGAAGCTTTTTCTGTTCTTCCTAGCTAGCTTCGGATTGCTTTGTGTTAATGCACCTCCCACGGTAGCCGACTGACTTGTGGATGAACTCAAGCTCGCAGAGCTACTATTTCTTGTGGGACCAACATCTTCCAATGATATAATAGAGTTCCTAGGACTATCCAAACTAGTGATTGAAATTCTCCTGTTACGGTCCAGATTTTGTATAATACCTCCTGTATTCACAACCGAGTGGCTTGATGTGATGGAATTTATGGAAGAAGACCTTTGTTTATTTGTAAATGGTATTTTACTACTATGAGATATACCTGGCCCAGAGAACTCACTAGGGCTCCTGGGTATCATATTTTCGTTGAAGAGGCCAGATGACGATGACGCCATGTTTAAACTGTCCAATGTTGCTTAACCCTTTTTCACCTCTGCTTCCTGGTAGATTCAAAAAAAAAAAAAAAATTGCGACCATAGGAGTCATCTGCAGATAAAGAAATTATGACTTAGCTAGACTGTTTTTAGCAAAGAAAATCAAATCACTAAAATTCCTCAAAATTTGGCTAATTCTTTGGCAAATTCTTATTATAACGTCCTATAATACTCTGTGAGGTCATGATTATGTAATTTGCTTGAATATGCTGATAAAGCTACTCTAAAAATTTTAATAATAGTTTTAAATAAAATTCCTCAGTGGAACACTGTAGAAGGAATGTAAACTATTATTATCGAACTGGAAGATCTAGGACTTTCAATCAAGCAAATTTAATCATAATTAATAAGAGCAATGCTATATTACTTCAGTGAGTGTTGTATTATTATTATAATTGCAACAGAGTCTGGTTTTGGTTGGCCCGAGGATCATCCACGGCAAAAAATGTACGTAGAAATACAATAGATCAAATTCGCATTCATTGGAGAACGTTGACAATATGCCTGCCATATCTCCCCAAATTGGGGCTTGTTGTAGATATGAGGAGACCGGACTTGTATGAAGTTCGGGTATACTATCGCGTTAATTATCCTGAGTCAACGGTGAGGATACGAGAGGTGCTATAAGGTACCAATAAGAAAAGACCTTCTGTTGAATCATTATTCAACACGGATACTGGTTGGAGTACTTTTCGAAGAAAGAGCCGATAAAGTGAAATAAAAAGTTGCTGAGAACTAAAAGGAATTAATTGGTAATCATCATGTCGTTAAGTAAGGCAAACACACAATATCTACTTTATTTATCAAAGTATCCTCTTTTGACGAAGTCTATAACAGCAGGAACACTTGCAGGATTAAATGAGATCATTGCTTCCTCCTTGACTGGTGACTTCAAAGAGCTGGTCATAGGTAGTCGCAAAATCAAGCACATTTTTACTCCTAAGCTACTTACTATGATCATATATGGCAGTTGTATTGTTACTCCTATCTCACATAAGATGTACGCCATATTGAACAATATATTCAAAGGGAACTTGTCTGTGACGATGAAGATCCTACAAATTTTAACTTCCTTATCAACTGTCACACCAACATTAGCCGCAGCATATACTAGTTGGGTTTCCATAATCAATGGTTACACTTTGCCATCATGTAGCGAAAAAATTGATATTATTATAGAGATCAACAAGATTGTTCAAATTGTCAAGACAGGTTTAAAGAGAAACTACTTGTCAATCTTAAAGACTTCAGTTGGTACATCGTTTGTTTCGTTGGTTATCGCTCAAAAGTTCATTCAGCCAGAACTTTGGGTTGTGTTTTTCAACTTCGTCTATTTTGTTCTTGGAACCATTCAGAATACGAAGATGAAGCAACGTGCGAAGGAGGAGATCGAGAAGAAGGATCAATAACGTATGTAGATATATTTCCCAATTTAACGCTTAATATATATATTTTTGTGTAGCAATCAATTGCAGGTGACGGAGTTCATAAATGAATATTAGAAATTTTACCGGTAGCAATTACTATTTTTTCGCTTTTAGTATTAATAACAACAATTGCAAATAATAGTTAACAATCTATTCGGTTTATAGAATAGTATAGTTAAGGGTGAAGCTTAGGGAATGATCTTATCAAGACAATTACCTAAAATCTGCTCCAAAAGCAACTTGTTACTAGATCAAATTAGAACGATGATTACAGCACAAGCGGTAGTATACTCGCAGCATGGCGAACCAAAAGACGTTTTGAAGACTCACAAGTATGAGATTGACGATGAGAATATCAATGAAAACAGCGTCATTGTGAGAACATTGGGTGCACCAATTAATCCCTCAGATATTAATCAAATTCAAGGAGTCTATCCATCGAAGCCAGAGAAAACCACTGAGTTAGGTACTGCTGAACCATCAGCAGTTTGTGGTAATGAAGGTCTTTTCGAGGTTATAAAAGTTGGAAAGGGTGTGAAGAAGCTCGGAGAAGGGGATTGGGTTATTCCTGCTTCCGTTAACTTTGGTACCTGGAGAACTCATGCTTTGGCTACAGAAGACAAGTTCATCAAGCTTCCAAATCCTGAACAATCTAAAAGTAGTGGCAATAAGAAAGGTTTAACTATCAATCAAGGTGCAACTATTTCTGTTAATCCACCAACTGCCTTATTAATGCTTACTCATTACGTTAAATTGACCCCAGGTAAGGATTGGTTCATTCAGAATGGTGGTAATTCTGCTGTTGGTACCTACGCAACCCAAATGGGAAAGCTTTTGGGCTTCAATTCCATCTCAGTCATTAGAGATAGACCAAATGTTGAGGAATTGATTAACAAGATGATCAAAGAAAACGGTGCTACGAAGGTCATCACCGAAAAAGACAATGAGTCTAGGGATTTTGGTGCCACGATTAAGTCTTGGGTGAAAGATACCGATGGTGAGATTAAATTAGCGTTGAATTGTGTTGGAGGTAAGAATGCAACGGGAATTGCTAGAAAATTGAACAACAATGGTATAATGTTAACTTATGGTGGTATGTCCATGCAACCTGTTATCCTTCCAACATCTTTGCATATCTTTAAAAATATAACTTCTGCTGGATTCTGGGTAACTCAATTACTCAAAAACGATTATGACTTGAAGGTTAAAACCTTGCAACAAATCGTAAACTGGTATGAATCTGGTGAGCTTAATGATGCTCCTTCAGTTGAAACAGAGTTCAATCCAAAGGAAGACAAATCTTTGAGCGAATTGTTCCAAGAAGGTGTTGCCAATTCAAAGTCTGGCAAGCAATTGATTACTTTTTAAGAGAAATTGCTCCATTAAACAATTACGATAGCTTCTATTAACTTTCTTGGAAGGGCTATTTCAGAAAATTTTTGAATGTCCTTACAACCTTCGATCCATACATACGATATGCGCCAAAATGTGCTAATGATAGTTAGTACTACCATAAAAATATATGATGATACGAAGTAATTTGATCTCTCGTCTTTTGTCTGGTTAATCTGTCATTAAACTATCTGTAAGGTCGCAAGATTTAACTTTATCGGTGATCTCCGCGGATTTACGTTTTAGAAAAAAAGAAATTAAACGGGTCTCGCAGCCCGGGTCCAAAGGAGAAGGCCGAGTTTGAAAATTCTCTTATCAGCTCGCCAGATACCCATATCATCATGCCTCCCAAAATAACAGATTACAGGCAAAACGCAGTTTACTCCACGTTTTACCTAAAGAAGTCAGGTAAATCAGTTTCTCTGAAGTATTTACAGTGAAATTAAAAAAAATACGGACTCAAGAATACTCAGGGTCTTTTGTTTATTGCAAAAAAATAACTAGGATAAGATATGTCGAGAGCTTTAGCCTCTAATAGAGTTTTAATAGATGACGAGCTCATAGACGCTACTATTATCTTTTCTGTTGAGAGCGGTAAGATTTTACACGTCGAAAGAAGAGTCTTAGAGAAAGGAGATCAACTTTTGACTCTCTATAATGTATTACCAAAAGACTTCCGGAATGTATCTCCCATGGCTATAATGCCTGGTTTAGTTGATGCTCATGTTCATCTCAACGAACCAGGAAGAACAGAGTGGGAAGGATTTGCAACCGGTACGCAGTCGGCTGCGTCTGGTGGTGTTACCACTGTTATTGACATGCCACTTAATGCGATCCCTCCGACCACTACCGTAGCCAACTTCAATCTTAAGATCAATGCAGCAAAAGGACAAACATGGGTAGATGTTGGTTTCTGGGGTGGGCTTGTTCCTGACAATTTGCATTCATTAAAGGCTTTGATTTCTATGGGTGTAAGAGGTTTCAAGGGATTCTTGATTGAAAGTGGGGTCCAAGAGTTCCCGGCTATCGATCCCAACTATATCCTTAAGGCTATGAAGGAAGTACAAGGTCTTCCAACCATGCTTATGTTCCATGCCGAGATGCAGCCAGATCCTATAAATGGACATGCAGTGACTGTTGAGGAAACTACCAACAAGACTCCAAAGCTACTTGTCCATAATAAAGCAGTAAACTTTTCTTTAGGGGCAGACGAAGATGAATCCAGCTTATTTGTAAGTGGCGGAAGCAATAATGCAGTTGATGAATCAACCAATGACGTCGAAGACTTTAACTTGGGAATGTCGGCTTCATTCATTAACAGAGCACCTCCTCCAGTTGTCGAGTTATTGAACTCTGTTAGGGGTACCACTGAAGAGCACGAGAACTGTCACTTACCACATAACCATGCTGGCTCCATTGATCATAATGTTTTATCAGATGAACAAGCATTGGCTTTGGCTAAATCTCCCATTTTAGCCGCATCTGAACCCAGATTTGGTAAATATGCAAGAATGGCAAACAATTATGATGGTTCGCCATCTATTGAAGCTCTTGAGGATAAGGAAGCACTAGAGAAACAGTATGATGCGCCTTTGCACTTAGCCCAGAAGGAAGACAAAGCGTTGGAAAATGTGGATCCTACTTCTTATGCCTCCTTCTTGGCCTCAAGACCAGATAATTTCGAGACTACTGCAATCTCTGAAATCATTCATTGTGCAACCCAAATACCTAATGTTCCTTTGCATATCGTTCATTTAGCTACCCATGAGGCTGTTCCTCTTATAAGAGCTGCCAAGGCACGCAATTTACCCATCACTGCAGAAACCTGCTTCCATTATTTATCTCTTAATGCTGAAAAAATATCCAATTGTTCAACACACTTTAAATGTTGTCCTCCAATTAGAACTGATGACAATAGAAAGTTGTTGTGGAGAGCATTAAGAAATGATATTATTACAACTGTTGTTTCAGATCACTCTCCTTGTACTCCAGAATTGAAAGGTTTAGAAAAAGGTGACTTCTTCTCTGCATGGGGAGGGATCTCCTCTGTTGGATTTGGTTTGCCAATTTTATATACAGAAGGTTCAAAACTTGATCCACCTGTTACTTTGGCAGAAATCAGCAAGTGGTGTTCTAGGAACACTGCCAAGCAAGTTGGCTTGGACCACGTCAAAGGTAAAATTGAAGTTGGATATGATGCGGATTTACTTATATTTGATACAGAAGCAAAATACCTAGTCCGTAACAATGAAACATATTTCAAAAATAAATTAACGGCTTATGATGGAAGGGAATTCCAGGGAAGAGTAATGGAAACAGTCGTGAGAGGTAACTCGGTATTTGCATTTGGAAAGGGTCATTCTGATATCCCTATCGGTAAACTTTTATTAGATCCAAGAGTTTAATTGAATCTTTATATCGTCCTCATTTCATAATGAGAAAAAGCTACGTAGATTCAAATTGAACCGTAATATCAACCATTAACATAAAGATATACAGTTAGCTAAAATAATAAAAACTCATCTCAATCAAAGAACATCAAATGAAAAGCCCTAACGGGATATGTAAATTTAAGCAATCAACGGATGGCAAACCTAAGTTTAATTTTGCCGGTTATTCTCTCCGTGTCTAATTAGATTCAATTTCAACAAAGCTTTCTTCGGATTTGCTGTCATCATCCTCCTTCTTGTCAGTACTTTCCGCCTTGTGCTTTTGATTGTGTTTCTTCACATCCTTTTCCTTGTGATCACCATGGTGTTCTTTGACATCCTTGTCTTCTTTGACATCCTTGTCTTCACCATCTTTGTCATCGTGGTGTTTACCATGGTGCTTACCATGGTGCTTACCTTTTGGCTTGTGATCACCTTTGTGTTCATCGACATCCTTGTCTGAGTCAACATCCTTGTCATCTTGGTTCTCACCATGATGCTTTGGACCATGATGTTTTCCCTTTGACTTGTGATCACCTTGGTGTTCTTTGACATCCTGATCTTCTTCACCATCTTTGTCATCGTGGTGCTTACCGTGGTGCTTACCGTGGTGCTTACCCTTTACCTTGTGATCACCTTTGTGTTCTTTGACATCCTTATCTTCTTCACCATCTTTGTCATCGTGGTGTTTACCATGGTGTTTACCATGGTGCTTACCCTTTTCCTTGTGATCACCTTTGTGTTCTTTGACATCCTTGTCATCTTCGCCATCTTTGTCATCATGGTGTTTACCGTGATGTTTTGGGCCATGGTGTTTTGCACCATGGTGCTTACCCTTTGCCCTGTGACCTTCAGCATCTTTGTCATCATAATAATGACCTTTGTGATGGCGGCCACCGTGGGGAACAAATCCATGGAAAGGGCGTTGTCCATCAACATTGTCACCTGCAAGATTAGCCATCTCACCTTGGGCAACTAAAGCACCGTTGTTGTTTAAGTAAACATGACTTTCGTACAATCTACCCAAAGTGAACATCAGAACTCCACTCAAAAGTAATGTAAGCCCGAAAGCAACCTTTTTACAGGTCTTTCCCTTTCTCTTGCCACCATGACGACGTTCAGACATTTTGCCACATGAACCATGTCTGCGTGAGTGAAAATCACGATGAGTAAAACCTTCACCATATCCTGGAGGATTACATCCTTGCTTCTCTGATGGAAACTCATTTTTCTCGCCACTGAGAAGTGGTTCCTCTACTTCTTCTGACTGGACGTCATTATCTTCAAAAACAGTTTGACCTGCTTCCAAGTCAATTTGGGTATCTTCTCTCATTACTATGTTATTATTGCAAAGCTAAGGAAGAGGATTTATCTAAAGGATAACATAATTTTAAAATTGAGGTAACCCTTTATATTAATTTTACTTGCGAAACAAGGCTTTGCAATTTCGTCCCATACGACCATAGGGTGGAATGTCGCAAAAGTCGGTCGGCATTCCGGCAGACAAGGCTTAAAATGCCGATTCTTTAAGCAAGCACTGCCAATCTATCGCGCTGTCAATCTCGTGACATAGGGGTCGGATCTTGATTTCGTGGCGAACTTAAGCCGGTCCGATCATTTACCACAGTTAATTTATTATGACTACAAACTATTCAAGACAAGTCAAAGCCACTAATAACAATGGAGATTTCTAGTCAAGCTAAATTGCTGAACTTTCTCTTAAATAGAGCAATTTAAAGAACATGCTGTAACAAGGCGCATACCAATTAGCTAGCTCGTACGGATACAACCAGGATCAGATCTCCATATTTTGCTCTGTAAAGACCTAGCGCTTTGATGGGGAATAAGAATCTATAGGAAGGATATTCTATGGCACAACTATGATTGAAAACACCTTCTACTGCCTCGAATTTCCACTCACCAGTAGGGAGCTGGCGAGACATCAAAAGTTTAATACCATTAATGATAACTTCCTGATCTGGGTAGTCTGCAAGAAGAAGACCGATTAAAGCCCATGCTGTTTGAACGATAAGAGACTTTTCATCGTTCACGTAGGTACCAGTTTCACATGATTTCATTGATTCAGACCAGCCTCCATCAGGAAGTTGTTTTGAAACAAGGAAATCGCAACCATTTTTAACAGTTTCTGAATTTTTATAATTTGAACCTATGGAATGGAGGGCTTCAAGAGCAAACATAGAAGCATATGTGTAGCAAATACCCCAGGATCCATACCAAGATCCATCAATCTTGCTCTGTGCCCTTTTAATGTAATTCGTGGCTGATTCGATGACAAAACGTATTTCATCTGAACGGTAGTTCGGGTAGTACTTTGCGAAGTAAGTCAATCCTAATACAGATGAGTCGGTGCATTCGACATATGGATATTCAACCATAATGTTATTGAATACTTCTGCTGGGTTAAGTTTTTCGAGTAACGGGGTAGCTCTAATCACTTCATATGCTGAAAAAGATCCATATTCGAAAGATCCTCGATTTTGTAACTGAAGTAAGACATTAACGGCATTGTAAAGTTTCTCATCGGTTATATTGTCTTTTACGTCACTAAACAGTGGATGATTTCTGACCATAATTATTGCTTTCAAAGCTTCAGCTGTACAATCACTCACGGTATAACCCTGTGACTTTGTACTAAAAGGCCATCCACCTATTCTCTTGTCCCTGAAACTTCCTGGTACGCATTCTTCGTCGAATTGGGATCTGATCAAAAAGTTATACGTCTTCTTGATCATATTGTGAAATTTTGGTGAATCTTGAAGCCCTGCAACAAAAAAGTATTGGACCATAAATGCAGCGTCCCAGACCTGCAGGCCATTGGTTCCCATGACTGTCATTCCTTGCGGACCATGAAATAATGTATCATTCATTCTATCACTTAATCTCTTGAAACTATATGAATCAGGGCCTTCTTCTGCATATGTCACAATCATGTTAAAGGCAAAACTCACAGGTGCTATACAAAGGTAATCTGTATTCTCGTACTCTTTCTTAATTAACTCATAAACTTTTTTGCTTGAATGATTTAAAAGCCATTTTGGTCTCAAATATTTCTCATACTTCACAATCATCCAGTTTAATGTATCCATGACCTTGGTATGGGGATAATATAAGTCAACACCACAAACATTATTTCTGTGTTTCGAGAAGTCAATACTTTCGTAAGGAAGATGTTTCTCTAAATAAATTTCATTTCTTATTTTCTTCAAGAGAGGGTCTAGTTCACATTTAGTCTTATTCGCAGAAAGATATCCTAAGGGCGCATATATTGCTCGAACATGAACCCACCATCTTCCTGGATGAATTGGGAATTCGTAAGGAAGTAACCACATTTCTGGTGGTGCTGGATTAACACCTTCCCATTCATACAAGCTCAATATTGAAAGCCAAGCTTTACCCCAATGAGGATTTCCAATAGCCCCACCTAATCTATGTAAAGTTTTTCTCGCCTTTATACAAACTTCATGATCAGCTGGAAGCCCCAATAATCTTAAACACACGTAATTCATTGTTGTACCAAAACAAGTAGATTTATCCACTGAATGCAAACCCCAACCCCCATCAACTGGATGTGCAGCATTAACAAGATATCTGATCATTTCTTGCCTATAGGGAGTAGGAATCTCATTTTTGGAGAAGTAGTTTGCAATAACGTAACCAACGGTCATGAACATGGGGCCCTTATATTGACAAGGAAAAACACCACTTTCGTGCTGTAAAAGCTCGAAAAACTCAGCACCCTTATCGATAGATTGAAATGGAGTCTTTATCTCTGAAGGTTCAGGACTTGGAAAGTCATCAATTTCTAACAAGTGCTGAACATACGTTGTCTGGGGTTCTTCTTGTGCCTCTTTCTCACTAATATAATGCCATGTCTCTCTTCCTAATTCATCAACGCGCAACCTCCAACGCTTAGGATCAGGTCTTGGAAGATTCAATTCTTCTGAATAGTACATCTTTAGTGATAAGGTTGGATCCAGGTGTCTTTACGAGAATTGTCGTTTAGCTGCTGCATTTTTCTCCAATATATCATTTACTTGAAATACAGGTCATTATATGCACTCTTGGTCGGCCCATCTCGAAAGTCGTGTGGCAAAGTCAAAACTCTCATCTAAAGCTCAAGAACTGCAGTATAGAAATAGAATAGACGTTAGTTCAGAAAACAAAGACTCGTAGGTAACTCTTTCTCTCATTCAAGAACTGTTGATTATTCATAAACGTTCGATATGGCAAAGAGAAAGTTTGACGAGGAGAAAAACCAGGCAAAGGGTTCTGAAAAACCTTTGGAAGAAAAAGAATCATCCGAAGAGATTTTTGATGAAGGTAATGAAGATGTTGTCGATGAGGAAGAAAATGACGAGGAGGAAGATGATGAAGATGAAGATGAGGGAGATGAGGGAGATGAAAGTGCTGAGAAACTATCTGATGGACCTAAAAATAAGAAGCAAAAAACTAAGCTTTCTGCCCATGATATCCAAGTAGCTAGAGAAACCGCTGAATTATTTAAATCAAATATATTTAAGTTGCAGATCGATGAGCTCATCAAAGAAATGAAATTTAAGGAATCACATGTTACCAAGATCGAACATGTGTTACATAAATTACATCATATTATATCTAAGATACCTCCTTTGGAAAACTTAACTTTGGCTCAAGCTGAAAGTTACTTTAACTCTAAGAAGGTGGCCATTCCGTTCCCAGACCCAAAACCTACAAATATTAATTACTCCTTCTCATACTTGCCACCCGAAGATATCTCCCTTGTGGGATCATTTGGTTTAAAAACAGCTATCAGCGTACCAGGTGGTGCCTCCATTGATATTTCACTCACAATGCCAGGGGAATTATTCCAACCTAAAGATTATTTGAACTATAGAGCATTCTATAAGAGAGCATTTTATACTGCTTATCTTGTGGAAAACTTGATTTCTTTAACGAAAAAGAACCACTTACCTGTGAAGATGTCATTCAAGTTTTTGAATGGTGATGTTTTGTGTCCTATAATTAAAATGGAAAGTATCGAAACTAGTGACCCTGAGGATTTGTCTTTCTTCAAAACTAAATTTTCCATTAATTTGATAGTTGGCTTTCCTTTTGGTGTCTTTGATTCGAAGAAATTGTTACCTGATAGAAACTCAGTAAGAATTCAACATGATACAAAAGACCTTCCACCGACACCATTCTATAATTCGTCCTTGCTCTCTCTGACAGCATATGCTTATTATTTAAAATACTTGTATTCTGCAAAGAAATCAGCCGAGGCTTTTAAAGATGCATGCATTTTGGGTAAACTCTGGTTGCAACAACGAGGTTTTGGATCCCATTTGAATATGGGTGGGTTCGGACACTTTGAGTATGCTATAATTACAGCTGCATTATTAAACGGTGGTGGAGAGAGTGGAAGTAAAACATTATTACGTGGTTTTTCTTCTTACCAATTATTTAAAGGCACTATTAAATACTTGGCTACTATGGATCTTACTTCGGGATATTTATCATTTTCGAGTAAGATTGGTGAAGGATCTACGTCAAAGTACCACTCTGATACTGGATCTAACGTTGCTACTATTTTCGACACAAATACTCGTTTGAATATCTTATGGAAGATGAGCAAGTCATCCTATGAGCTGTTGAAGCAGCATGCCGTAGAATCATTAATTTTGTTAAATGATGTTGTTAAAGATAGATTTGATCCTTTGTTACTTCAAAAGTCATACTATGATCAATTAAAGTTTGACGTCATCCTTGATTTTGACGTCCCAGATGAAGTGTATGACACTTTTGGACCACTTGAGAAGATCTCGTTCATAACATTCGAAAATTTCTTCAAGCAAAAAGTGTACCAGCTCTTGCATGCTGCGTTAGGAAATCGAGCAACTCAAATTTACATTAAAAGTTCAAAAGTCAAAGGATCTTTTCCTTTGAACAAAAGAAAGCCATTGGAATATAGTACAAGGTTTATAATTGGCATTCTGTTGGATCCTGAAGAAAGCGAGAAACTAGTTACTAAAGGACCTTCTAGTGATGAAGAAGAGCAAGGTGCAAAATTCAAATCATTTTGGGGAAATAAATCATCATTGAGGAGATTCAAGGATGGAACAATACAACATTGTGTCGTTTGGCCTGTAAAGGAAAACGAGTCGATTGTTGTATCAATTATCAAATATGTTTTAGATTTACATCTTTATCCAGAGGCCTCTCTGTATTTGCTGACTAACGCTGATATGTGCAAAAATAAGTTGCCAGTCCCATTATTACCTTCCGCTTCTAATCAAGTGACCTCTACTTTGCAAGGTTTCATGGGATTGAAAAACGCTTTTGATAGTTTGGCCAAAATATTGAGCAATTTGGAATTACCCCTTCAAATGAAATCACTCCTACCCGCCTCAACTTCATTACGTTATACATCCCTTTTACAACCTGTCCCCTTTGCTGTCTCTAATCCTGATTTCTGGAATGATGCAGTATTGCAGTTTGAAGTCTCACGTAAGTGGCCTGACGAGATTTCTGCCTTGGAAAATATTAAGAGTGCATTTTTGTTGAAAATCAGTAACATTATGGCTAAGGATACCGTTTATCGTACATTCATTACCAAGGATGAAAGTATTCCTTTTAATACGAATGCAACACAACTTAATATATTATCTCCTGAGGGATACGGCTTTAGAATAAGAATTTTAACAGAAAGAGATGAAATTTTGTACTTAAGAGCTGTCAATAATGCAGGAAAGCAACAAGCTTTGTTACAAGATGTTTACCTCAAATTCAATCAAAAGTATATCAGTGTTCTCAAGCACTCTAGGACAATCAGTTCTTTAGCTCATCATTTTCCATTTTACTCTGCAACAGTTAGAATTTTCAAGTACTGGTTAAACTCTCAGTTGTTACTCCATCATTTCAATGATGAACTTGTGGAATTGATAGCTTTAAAACCCTTCGTTGATCCGGCGCCATTCTCTGTACCCCATTCCGTCGAGACAGGTTTCTTACAAATTTTAAATTTTCTTTCACATTGGAATTGGAAAGAAGAACCACTAATTTTAGATTTGGCAAAAAATAACGAGAGCAGGGATGAACTTTCATTCGACAAACTTAGTGACAAATTGACAATTCAATCACATAAGATTATTGAGCTGAATTTTGAAAAAATTCGTAAGAATGACCCATCGGGCATAAAAACACAGTTATTTGTGGGCTCTAAAGATGACCCTTCTGGTGTGGTTTGGTCTAATGATTTAACGTTGCCTATATCTGCGAGGTTGACCGCTTTGGCCCGTCTGGCTATGCAATTGATCAAATCTGAAGGATTAAATGAATCCTCTATAGATCAAGTATTTACCCCTGTCTTGACTGACTATGATATTGTTATTAAGGCTAAGGGAAGTGATTTGATAACATCTTCAGGAATTCTTCCTTCTAATAGCTTCAAAAATTTAATTGGTGGTCTTGCTTCATTCCCAGATGATGTCACCACAAAGTACGATTTAGTGCAAGAATTTGTCAATGATCTTAATAAGAAATTTGGAAATGTCATATTATTCTCCACGAGAAAGCTTCCTATATTCGAGAAGAAGTCTTCTAATGTTATAACGGGATTATTTGTCCCTACTTCTTTAACTGAAAGAAAATTTAAAGCAACCTTGGGTATTAATGTTAAGCCTACAAACAAAGACGATGTTATAATCAATAAGGAAGCTTTATTAGAGCAAATAAAATTGTTAGGAGGAGACATAATAGAATCAGTGAAACTTCGTAAGTAGTCTGACACCCCATCCGTATATATTCATATATATATATATATAAGGAGGTTCCAATATATATACCTCACGTGACTTAAGATATTGTACATATATGATCACTAAGTAAAGATATTGTACTAGGCGTTATAATACTCCAAAATTGAAATGTCACCAGGAATCAATTTAGAGGAGAATTTAAAGGCTTTTGATACGCAACAGTATCCTCTGGTTGAGGAAACGGTCATAAATAGCAGGCAAAGTCTTTATAAACGAAAAAAAGTATTCCTAGAAGATCTCAAACATTCTTTAAAGATAACAGGATATTTGTTAATAGCACTAGTTTATCTCAAAGATAACGCTTCCCTCCTTTTCATAATAAGAATATTCAACCAGTACTGTTTGTCAAAACCATTCATTCCTTCGGTAGTTGTGACTGATGAAAGAAAAAGAGCCATGGCAAAGCACCTTTTAATACTGGTGATATTAAGTAATGCCTTGTGTCTTATAGTCCATTTGCTACGTTTAAAGTATCATAAGCCTGTGAGTAATTTGACTGGAGGTATCACTGTACAGTTCATTGGTGAAAAACCTTCATATTCATACACTTTGGTATTTGATCTAGGTATAACGATTGCACAACTAATTTATCATAATATTGTGTGTGTGATTGATACATCTGAAGTCCTAGAATCAGATGAACTCGGAGACTTAGAGGGAAATTCTGACTTACCCCGTATAATAGATGACGGTTATAGTGGTGAAGTCAAGCTAATGACCATTAACATACGTAGAGATATAAAGAAAGTTTTGAGTTATCGGGAGAGACTTGATTATACTCAAATACATACAGATGCATTCGGTGGGTCATTAGCAGGCGAAGCTCCTCGGCTGAATAGCTCTGTGTGAGAAGCCTTAAGCTTAGTCACTAGCAATATATAATCACATTTAGTGGCATTCCGTTGTCGTCACGTGATATTAAATTTTGGTATCGAGAAAAAAAAAAATATCCCTCGATGCCCATTAGCATATATATCTTTCATCACTTTAATATTACCAATAGAAATTACGATCAGATCATGAGCGACAATATTGTTGGCATAGAACATAATAGAGTCACTAATACAGCATCCACAGACTTCCCGGGTTATACTACCAATGGTGATTATGCGTGGGATATTGAGAAGTTTAGAGATGAATTACAAATCAACATTTCATACATCACTGAAAGAAATGTTAACTTTGATTTGGTTCATATAGATACTTCTATAGCCAATGCTTTTAGGCGTATAATGGTAGCGGAAGTCCCATCTGTGGCAGCAGAGACTATCTACATTTTCAACAATACTAGTGTTATTCAAGATGAGGTTTTGGCTCACAGAATCGGATTAATACCATTAAAAGTTGACCCAGATTTATTGACATGGGTTGATTCCACTCAAGAGGAGAAAGACCGTTTCACTGATGAAAATACTATTGTCTTATCTTTGGACGTCTCCTGTACTAAGAACCCACACCCACCAAAAAGATCCAACGATCCTAAAGATTTGTACCGTAATGCTCATGTCTATGCAAAAGACTTGAAATTTGAACCACAAGGACGTCAAGTTGAAATATTCAAAGATAAACCAGTTGTTTCTACCGACCAAGATATTTTGATTGCCAAATTGAGACCTGGTCAAGAAATATCGTTAAGAGCTCATTGTATTTTGGGAGTAGGTAGCGACCATGCTAAATTTTCTCCTGTATCTACTGCTTCTTATAGATTAATGCCTGTCATAGACATCAAACTGCCAATCACAGGGGATGATGCAAAGAAATTCCAGAAGTGCTTTCCTTCAGGGGTAATTGATATTAATGAACAAGGAGAAGCTTACGTTAAGGATGCCAGAAAAGACACAGTTTCCAGAGAAGTCTTAAGACACCCCGAATTTGATGGTAAAGTCAAATTAGGTAGAGAGAGAGACTACTTCATTTTTAATGTTGAGTCTGTAGGGGCAATGTCACCAGAGGAAATATTCTTCAAGTCCGTTAGGATATTGAAAAACAAGGCTGAATACATAAGAAAATGTCCAATCAGGGAGTGAGAGTATATAGCATGATGCATGGTTGTATATACATTCATGTTACTAGAGTATCAAAATACATTGAAAATATTACATGTGAATATTAAATTATAAGGCTCGTAGATTTGCTTATCTAAAAAACAAACTCATAGACTAAATGTTATATTTAAAGTTATTAATCAAGAATTAAAGAATTAATCTCGGAATGCCTATTCAACATGAGAAACTTCGGTCTTATCGTTCCATTCTGGATTAGTAATGGCCATTCTTTGATGCTTATACAATGGCTCCATTGGAGTTGGGTTAGTACGTAAGATGTTCTTCTTGATATTGTAAACAAAATGACGGAGTTGCCAAGAAGCGTGCTCAATCATATTAACAGAGAAAACATCATCCAATTCTTCCAATGTCAATCCCTTTGTCTCAGGCAAGAAACATAAAACCATAAAGAATCCCAACAAATTCCAAGCAGCATACCATCCAAATGCACCTTGAGGCTTGAATGATTTTTCCATCTTAGGCCATGAGAAAGCCAAGATAAAGTTGAAGAACCAACAAGTAGCAGTAGCAAAACTCATACCAACATCTCTGATGTACAATGGGAATGCTTCAGCTGAGTATGTGAATGGAACTGGACCTTCACCGACAGAATATACTGCTGAGAACAAATAAATACCCGTGATAATAACACCAACTCTTCCTTTACTTACTGAAGCATTAGATAAACCATCAGCGACAAGATTAGCTTTGGTTTCATCGATCCAGAAACCAGCCATGGTCATTAACAAGAAAACACTCATTAATGGGAATGTCAACAATAATAAGTTTCTTCTACCAAATTTATCAATAGTGAAGAAAGTAGGAATAGCGAACATGAAGTTGATCATACCATAACCCCACGAAGAAATCAATGAATCTTTAATAGAGAAACCACTATCAATGAAAATCGAACTTGAGTAATAAGCGATGACGTTGATACCACAGAACTGTTGCATGAACATAACAATCCAAGCACCGATAGCACCATTTCTATTTCTTCTAACTGTGAACATTTCCTTGACCTTTACAAAGAATGGGATATTATAATTACCTTCTTCCTTCAATAAGACGTATTGGTAAAAACAATCTCTTGCTGCTGCAATCTCATCAACACGTAATTGCTTTAAGGAATCGAAAGCATCAAGATCTCTACCCTTACCCATTAACCATCTAGGAGATTCTGGGACAAATGGAACTTGAAGCAAGACAATAATTGCGGGGATACACGCTGAACCTAACATTAATCTCCAGTTAAGACCATGGTGAATACCATGATCAGAAATTGAATAGAATGCTAAAGTTGCAACATAACCAAACATAATACCGACAGCGGTGAAAAATTGCCATAACATGACCAAAGCACCTCTAATCATCTTTGGGGTACACTCTGCAGCGTATGCTGGGACAGTAGCTGATTTTATACCAATACCAAATCCTAAAAAGAATCTAGCAATGAATAAATGCCACCAAGTGTTAACCAAACCTTGCCAAATACAAGTAACAGCAGAAATACAACAAGTCCAGAAAATAGTCCATCTACGGCCTAAACGTCTATTACATGCATCAGACATCCAGCATGCAAGACAAGAGGCAGCCAAATATGGTGCACCGTTGACTAAACCTTCGAGCAAGTCTGGCTGAGCCAACTTCTGCATATCAAACCCTGTTGGGTAGTACAAACTTGCACCATTGACGACGGCTTCATCCATTCCTTGGACAGCAGCAGCCATAGAACCTAGAGCAATAACACCAACAAGCTTCTTAGGAATGTGCCATCTAGATGTAGCCTCGTAATGTAAACCTACTTTTTCATCTTCCGACAAGAAATCCATGGAGTTAAAAGCGTTAGGACTTCTTGCAACTGCAGCAGCCCTTGAAAACAACTCAGGATCTAATCCATGCTTAATGGCATAGTTTCTTCCCATTTGTCTCACTTGTTCTTCAGTATACTGAGACAAAACATTATCTCTCTCGCCCTCTATTCTCTCTCTGACGGAAGGGTTGGAATCCAAATCAGTTTGATTTTGAAGTTTCTCTTCAGCACTCGAGGAGCTCGACTCGAGCAAACCTTCTTCGCGGGCACCTATCTTTTGTTGATCAGACATCGCTATCCTTGTCTACTGTGACAGAAACTGCAAATGTGATTCTTGAAAGAGTAATTGACTTTTGAATTATGATATTCGAAGTCGGAGAAATGGACGTTATTTTATATTAAAATATCTCTGGTCTGACCTACCATCATTGTTATTTTCTTACTCTATAATCCTTCCCCAGGTTTGGTTAGGTTTGCTGGGGATTGAGGGTGCGGTTATGAGGCCCGGTTCACATTGCAGCGCTTAACACCCAAAATGGGAAAGTTTGAATTGTCTACAGGACTCCGCAGCCGACAATTGTCTGTTAAGTGGAGCAGAAACTAGGCTACGGCGATGCTAGGACACCCAACGCCCCCCATAAGTGGAGATCGTTCTTGATCGGTATGGGGACAGGTAAGGAGACGAAGCTTATTGTTCTGAAACACTGCAAACGAGTTAAAAGATGGAGAAATTACGGGTCGCACTACGCAAGCACCGGGTGTTGAGTGGGGGTAAAACGCACCAGGGGTAAATAAATATCCCGAGGGCACACGTATTAGGTCTACATACCATTTGGGATTGTGTAATTCCAGATCAGGAGTCTAATAGGTCGCATCACTTGCCGCCTGTCAGTGATTTGAGGTATTGCCTAGGCTTTGCTGGCCCAACTTTCATTTTCACCTCAGGTTATGACGTTGGCGTAAGCATTCCTGCAGTCCCTTTTTCTCATCGTTGCCGTAAGCGCGCCGTCAGATAGTCCTTCTTAAAACACGGAACTGAGCATGCCGATATCCGGTATCGGTATTTCTGCAGGAGCAAAGTGACGAGTCCCCTCTTCAGCACCACATTTACTACTATATCCAATAGAATGTATTGACTTTGGAATCCCGCAACCCCTCTACATGGATTTAGATGACAAGTTTATGGAGTAATATTACAATTAAAATATTCGGATGATGCCGCATGTACACTTCTATCTTGTTTAATACTGTGTGCAAGCTCCGCACGCGTCTCAATTAAGCACCATGATTGTCTCCTGCAGACCTAACAAACCTTTTTTCCGTCTACGTAGAGTTTTTCACACTAAAATTTTGTCCATTTTCCACTGGAATCACAATGTGACACAAGGAACGGCGTAATATGCGGCGTAAACGCCAGAAGAGCTCATAGCAATCAAACAAGTAGCGACAAAGAAGACAGGTTAATAATGTAGAATACTGTTGGATATCGCTAACACATAATAGAATGTGTAAGCCGAAGTAGCTTATCACCGGAGTTGTTATTTATGACATAAAATGCTTAGATACAAGGCGTATTGCAGGTCCATATCAGCGGGGGCGGGGGGCGGCGATACTCGCGGTACAATTTAGATGCAAAGTGAGCAGGGTCGAATAACCAAGACAGATCTTTGTGCATATCGAGTCATCTATTCTCTGTACCTGCAGTCCGCCCAATGTAATTCATTTTTTTATGTACATTCCTCTCGTATGGCACAATAGATGGTAGATGTAAATCTTTGGTATTGTCGGAACAAGTTGACGGCCTAGAAGGTTGTGAGGTTGTGAGAGGTTGCGAGAGGCCGAGAGAGATTGAGAGAGATTGCGGAGAAATAATTTTCAAAGTCCATGTATTTCATAGCACAAAAGTCGCCCCGCGACCGTTCTGTAGTATTATTTTCCTGCTCGCGTCGGGCGGATCTCGAGCCAGGACCCCTCGCTATTTTTTGACACCACATTTGCATGTTATCAGACTTGATTGTTAGCGCAAGATTAGATCCCCGTAGTTACTAGGCGAAAACTGATGTACAATTGACTATATAACTCTACTTAAACATAAGGAACGCAGCTGCGGGATAGGAAAAGGGTAAAGGGAGTGGGGAAAAAGTAGAGTAGATTGCAGCTGCTGTAGATCATTGTGGAATTATCAATCCAGAGAGGGAAAGGAAACGCTACCATACCCCAACAAAGACAATCTTAGCCAGATGCGATTCGCTTACCTTAAAAAGTCCCTCAAGTAGGAACCGAGTTTGTTGGCACCATCTTCCAATGCATCTTTCAACAAATCCAAATCCTGGTTGGCATTTCCTGAGAATCTGCTAGCGAAATCCCTTGCTGAATTTTCGAAATCGCCAAATGAACCAGAGTTTTGACGACCATGTTGTTTTGCCTGTTCATCTTCCCCAAAATAGGATGACGATGAGATAGAGTTTGCACCATTGAATGCTTGAAGCTTTTCGCGAGCTTCAGTCTTGGCTTGTTCGTCAAAACGAGGACCCCTTCCAAAGAACTCATCAGATGAGATACCCTTTTGTGAGCGAAACTTGTTCTCCACTTCACCCGTGTACTCGACTTCTTTGTGCTTCTTGGTTGGTGCAGCTGTGGAATTCTCACCCTCAATCATACCAAAGCCTAATTTTTGGAATTGCTGAGGAGCTTCTTTCACTGGCTTTGGAACTGGCGAATCCTGAGCTTTGGAAGATAAACTGAGGCGTTCCAATGGTTTTGTGATGGCGACATCCTCTTCCTTCTCCGTGTTAGGGTTATATCCTAACTTTTTGGCTTCTTCGGCTTCCCTCTTGGCCTGCTTTTCTATTTCATCAAAATCAATCTCCTCTGCCTCATTCTTATTAATACGCTTTGCTGCTAATCTCGAATTCTTAGGACCATTGCCCTTTGAAGATAAGATAGATTTCTTGGCAGATGTATTATTAGTTTTCAATCTAGAGGACGTGATCGCAGAGCGAACAGGTCTCTTCAAGCTTGTCAAATCCTCAGATGATGCACTCGGGGTCCCATTCTTCGATGACAATGGAGATGGGCTGGAATTTATAGGTTTGGACCAGTTTGAAAAGAAGTCCTCAGTTGATGTATTTGAGCTTGATGCCCCTAAAATAGCTTCATCGTTCACGTCGAGTAATGTCACTTCATCAGGGTGCTTTAAAGCATCTTGTTGAGCTCTGTGTTTAAGCTTTTCCTTATATTTATTAGCAACAGGAGAAGTGTACTTGGCTTGGGCATCAACACCATTTTTGATATATTGGGATCCGCCGTTTTTAGCAAAATACTCTTTAGCATTTTTATTGCCCCCAAACTTAAAATGTCTTAACTGTATTCTCTGCCATGAATCCAAGTTGGATGATTTCACAAATGAAATATGAACACCTAAGTTTCTATGTACAGCTGAACATTCCAAACATAACATAATTCCAAAAGGAATAGACGTCCAGGTCGGGTTTTTATTAGGACAATCAAAGCATACCTGATTCAGAGGATCCTGTTTTAACCTATTAAAAACATTAGTTGCCTCTTCTTTTGTAGCAAATGAATCTGACATCACCTTCAAATGTTATCACGACTATTGGTCCTAGAAGATTTCAACTTTGTATACCTGATGTTCAGAAATCAATCGACGTGTAATATACATATCCACTAAAAGCAAAGTTACACAAAGTCCAAAAAAATGCGCTTTTCAGTATATCGTTTAAAATATACTATATAGATAATGTATGTACAAAATATTTTAGAAATCATAAAGGTCCCATGATATTTACTCTGAGAGTGATTAATGGAATGGTCTTGAGCCACCACGGGCGAATTCAAGAACCTTCCAGCCTTCTGTAACTTTGTTGTCTATCTCTTCTGGAACCCTAGTCAAAACCATAGCGTAGGTGCTTAATTGAATATGATCCTCGGTACCTGCAGCGATATCACCAGACTTTGCCTTTCTATATAAATGGATCTCTTGGGCACGACAGCTAACAACAATAACAGGAGTTTCGTTAGGTTGCAAATTCTTGCAAGTAACGACTTCAACACCTCTAATATCCAAGATTCTACCATCTGAGAAAAGGCCCTGTTGAACAAATTGTTTATTATTTGCTTGCCAAACATTAAATGGTGCTTCACTGAGCCATTCCTTTAAGATCTTTTCATCATTTTTAATGTAAGCATCCAATAATTCTGGTACGATATAGTTGGTGAGGGTCTTAGTAAAATCTGTAAGACGGAATGAAGGGTCCATGAGTCTGAATTGTTTAATGACTTTAGCTTGTTCTGTTTCTGCAAAGAATCCTGCTACTTTTTCGACTATAGTTCTGACAAGTGCGATGAGTCCATTCTCAGATTCATCCCATCTTTCTCTCAAATAAACTACAACACGTCCAAGAGGAGACTTCAATTTGAAATCTTCCCACTTTTCTGATACGGATGGTCCATCTGGTTTTATATCAGTAGATACTAATTCTGTACCTGCTTCCTCGTTTTCTTTAGCTACTCTTAATATTTCACCTCTCTTCAATCTCTCTTCTAATTCTTTTTGTCTCAACTTCTCTCTTTGTTCTTTGGTCAAAAATCCACCATATGAAGTTGAGGAACCATCATCAATGATTTCTGACACATCTTTATATACTTGGGTCTTTCTCACAGGCTCAAATGCCTTGTCTGCAACATCGGCTCCAACTCTAACAGTAGTACGGACACCTTTTCCGACAGGAGAATCCCAAGCCTTTACAGCAGCACCACCTACTGCTCCTGCTGTCTTCTTTACCACTTTTCCAGCGGCAGAACTTCCTTTTTGAGCACGATCATATGCTTCTTTCGCCTTTTTGAAAGCTTCAGAATCTGCAACTCTACCGGTTTCATCTTGTAATGCCTTTATGTTTTCTTTCAATTCACCGGATTTCTTCACTTCGGCCTTGAAAGTCTCGAAGAATACTTTCAATGGAGACTTAGGTGCTTGGTTGAGGTATGCCTGTGAGACGTGGAAAAAACGGTGTGATTGAAACACATTTACTCTGGCAGATAATGCCAGTCTTTTTATTACATTAGATTGAATCATAGTTAGCTAGGTACTACTGAGAAGCTCCGTCTTGTTTTGTTTATTATATACGGTCTTTCCCTAGTAGATCACCCTGTGTTCCATAGATAAATAAATGACCTTAACTTGATGGCAAGCCCAATTCTTGCAAAATAGCGGTTACACCAAAAAAATTTTGTCTGAGCGGTGAAATTTTCATTTTGATAGAAACACTACTACTACTACTACTACTATTAAATACAAACTAGATAAGTGTATTAATATTATATTATCATATGGTTCATAATCAAGTTTTCCTAATGTAGTTCCAGATTTGAATTGCCTTTATTAGTCCTAATGCTGAAATTGTAGTTATACCGACGTTCTGGATCGCCTTTAAAATCCAACTTTGTCTCTTTTCAATTGCAACTGCTTTGGAATACGGAATATCGTCTCTGAAAGAGATCATTGAATACAATGGTATCCATTGAAATAAGACATCATTTGCATACTTACCCAAGAAGTAGTCAATCTTCTTCCTCAATAAATAGAGAGTACTAGTGACTTTGGTAGACATTTCATAGTAGTTATCCATAGCAAGCTTGTTGATTGCCTTAAGATCTTCATGTCTTTCTTCTGAATATTGCTTAAAGGACTTGGGAATATCACCATCATTATTATCAATTAGCTCCATCAAAACTCTGACGTCTTCAAATCCACAGTTCATCCCTTGACCATAAAAAGGTACCATCAGATGTGCTGCATCGCCAATAATTAACGCTTTTCCAGAGGGATGGTGATATGGGTAAACTTCAACTTGCATCAAGGATCCTCTTGGGTGAGTAGAGTAAGCATTCTTTAAACTCTCTTCACCTATTAATTCAACTGCATCAGGGAAATTATTGCGAAAGAAATCGAAGAACTCATCTGGAGATTTTATCGATT
The DNA here is from genome assembly GCA_030574375.1 of Priceomyces castillae. Lineage (NCBI taxonomy): Eukaryota > Fungi > Ascomycota > Pichiomycetes > Serinales > Debaryomycetaceae > Priceomyces > Priceomyces castillae. The sequence continues at coordinate 814,225 of JAJMEX010000002.1, forward strand.
CAATTACTGACCAAGGACTGAAAAATGTTGATGTAAATGACCCATCCTTGTTTGGTAATGCTATGAGCATGAAGTCCTTACGTGGCCAAATGTGAAGATGGTTTTTATCAATCGAAAATCCTCCTTCGATTTTCGGATCGTTATTGCGAGGGATGTAGAGTTCCAAATATTGCATATCAATATATTTTTGACTGTAATTTATCCTGCTTGACTTTTGCATTTGATAGCGAAACTGTGAATGAGCTCCATCAGCCCCTATCACATAATTAAATTCAAAATTCTTCACTTCATCACTATTTTGCAGTTTCAAATCTATAAATCTTAACAGGGGTTTTTCAGACATATCATGCAAGCTAACAAGCTTATGATCAAACTTAATATCAATTCCTGCCTTCTTTATCTCATCCACAAGTGAATCATTCAAATAAGATCTGTCAATCGAATTAATACTTTCACCAAAAAGTCCATAACGTTGTGACTCTTGATTTCCCTTAGCGTCGTGAATCATTCTACCATACATAGGAATGATATGGTCCAAAACTCTTGTTGCCATCTCTTTGTCGACATAATTTAGAGCTTTTATACCTCTGCTACTCACTGCTAGGTTTATAGACCTTAAATTCCTAGCTTTCGAATCCTTTTTTGGATCAGATCTTAAATCAAAAAGAGTAACTGAATATCCCTTTTGGTGAAACGCTAAAGCTGTTAAGCACCCAACTAATCCAGCTCCAACAATTCCAATATTTTCCTTCATTTCAAGATTAGACAGTTGAATTTTGGTTATTATGAGTATAATACATGCGCTGCTGTATACTTCTCCTGGGCTTACAATTTAAAAAAAACGATATTAGAATAACGTACAGGAATATATGAGGGATATGCTACACTAATATTTAAGTTACTAAATCAGGAATATTTGGCTAGCTGTGTATGCTTTTGTTCAATCTTGTTCTTAATCTCATCGATCTGCTTTTGAAGATCTGAGTTTCTCTCTGAAAACTCCTTGTTTGCTTTGATCGTATTCTTCAAATTCTCTTTCATTGTAAGGGTTTCGTACTTCTCTTTCAACTCATCTCTCAACTTGGATAAATTATCTTTTTCCTTGATTGCACTGTCAAGTTGTACATTGATTACTTTACTTTGATCTAAAATTTCGAAATGAGTTGTTCTCAAATTCTCTATTTGACGATTTAATTCAGTAATCTTGAGATTGAGGCTCTCATTTACTTCTTTCAAGTTGATCAACTCAAAGTTATTATTGTTCAAAGAGTTTGAATGTATCAAATGATATTCATTTTCATACTTGATTAAGTTCGGTTCAAACTCCAAAAGAGAAGCAAAATTTATATCCAGGGCAAGAAATTCATCAGAAAATAAAAATTCATAAAGTTCATTCCCATTAAGAAACAAAATCCTTTCTATATTCTTATGGAAAAGATAAACCACATATGTTATTACAAAATCAAACCCTTCAAAGGCAATGAAGTCTAGAAATGTAATTGACAGTCTGGCTGAGCCTCCATACAACACATGATATAATATCTTTTGATAAATGGCTCTGAGATCTATACCTTGTTTGCTTAAGTGACCAAAAAGCTCTTCAAATAAATCCTCCAATGATCTACTAATCTTATAATAAAACTCTCCTTTTGGAAGATTAAGTAGGAGTTTGTTAAATTTTAACACAAGATATAATATTTGTTCATTCAGAATGGAAGTTGAATCAGAGAGTATCTTGCTGAAATTGGCAACAAATTGGGATGTCTTTTCAAAAGAATCATTAGCATAATCATCAGAGCTGTTAATGCTACTTTTCCCAGTTGGCATAATCTCGCTAGTGTAAAAATAATAAATTTTAACGATTTCTTTAGTTTCGGTTTTACCTGTAAGTTTCGGTGCAATTCCCTTGGATTCCTGTTGTGAATAGAAAGCATCGGCCCGTTTCAACAAGGTGTTATATCCTTCCTTATTTAAGTAGCATTTAACTTGCATGACCTTTAAGTATAACAATGGCCTTAATTGATCTGGCACACCATCTGCTATTTTTCTTTCAAGTTCATTCACCCTCTTATCTACAACTAATTGGTTGACAGAGTTTTGGATTATATCATACCAAAACTGGTCAGCTTCATTGGAATTTTCATCTAATAGTGTAGTTAATTGAACCTTAATATTATCACTCCACTGGCTATCTGGAACGAAAAGATCAAACGTCTCATTCATCAACGGGGAGCTATATAACTCCTGCTGTCTTATAATTGCAATCGTAGACAACTTATCATTTAACGATATTGTCAATCTTGGAGGTGTTATGTTCCTCAATTCATTATTTGCTTCACTATCTGCTTTAAATTTTTGATAATCATCAGTCAGAGGATTTGGAACAGAAGGTGTACTTTCATCTGCTCTGGGAGGGAGAGGCGGTGGAGCCGACATTATCTTCAAGTTATTCTGCTAATTCACTTTTCGTTTAGAAAAAGATAACGGATCTACATTTCATATTTAATCTCTGTGCGAAGGTACCTTTTTGTGTTAACGTAAAATGTTATCTAGATAATGCTATATGCTATTCCATCTTGCGTCTTTTAGACGTAGTGGACAACCCTAATAGTGATTTGGGTGGGTTATCGAGCTTGATAATGTACTGCTTAGCTGGCAGTTTACTTCCTTGTGAGCGTCCATTCATAGTACCTTCAGCATGAAATGATGCTGAAGGTGACAGTTGTGTTGAATCACTGCTGTCGAAAATCTGTAGCTGGCTTAGATCCTCATTAACAAGATCTGATTCACTCAATTCCTCTTGTTTCGTTACGCCTTTATTGTGTTCGATTCTAAAAGGTTGGTGTCTTGGTCTGTTGCTCTCTGAGTTAAGTATGAGACTATTAATCTTACCTTGATACACATCAATGCATGTGGAGACCTCACTGTCAGGACCTCCATGAATATATTCTTCAGTCTTTCGAACCAATTCCATTACTAATTGTCTCTTCTCATCATCAAGTTGGCTACTCTTTCTCGGAAATGCTTTATTAAGTATAGTAATAACCTGGGGGTGTAAACTTGAAGTGTATAAGAGTGTTTGTAAATATTCATTCTTCAACAAATCTGAATCTCTGGATTTTACTTTGTTCTGTGAGGCTTTTGGATCTAATGATACATATCTCGTAAGACTTGGTGTTCGTGATTCTTCGGTTTTCGAGCCACTATCGTTTTCGTTTTCGTTTTCGTTTTCGTTTCTTGGACAAGGAGATTCTTCTTGCAGTGGATCGTACTCGATTACTTCTATTTCGTCGTCAGATCCATCTTTACCAACATCTACCCTAGTTTGGTTCCCTTGATCTTGTCTTTTATGAAGCTTAAGTAAAATCTCTATGAGTTCAGATCTCATCTTGTTCCGCTCCTCAGCAACAAAGAAATTTCTTGCTCCATGCCACAGCAGGAAACTTCTCCAGAGCTTCTCACATTCTATTGTGTTACTTAGCCATTTGCGGACATTGTAAATAACATGTATTCCACAATCATTGAAGTTATTTTGTCTTGGTACTCTGGCATTTTGCACTCGTAACCTCTCTTTCCTAATTTCAACATTATACTTGTCCTTGCAATACCCAATGATGAATTGCTTAAGAGGATTGTGTATATGAGTATGGGTTTGTCCTAGTGAATCAAAAATAAAGATTTCAGCTCGAACAGTCTTTCCTTGCTTCTTAGTTAACGATGTGTTTGGGCTCCCCAAACTCTCCAGAGATTTCGGATTCTCTGAAATTTCATGTCCAGCTTTCTCTGAGTTTATCTCCTGACTATTTGCATTGTGGTTATCTTTATCGCGTTCAACATCAATCAAATTGACCTCTTGCTCTTTCAATGCTGTGTCCAATAAATCGGGTAGTCCCCTGATAATACAACAATACCAATGAGCATTTTCATTGATCGGGATTATGACAGATGAATATTTCATAATTTCGATTTTACTAAGCCATTTTTTAACATTGTTAAAATAATCTGGTACATCCTGGTTTGCTTGAGTCTCCATCAACTTGATGAAGAAGAAAGAGTTGAATGCATAAATATCGCCCTCGCTGAAACGTTTCTCCCGATAAATAGCATTCTCAACTTCATATTTTATAAAAAAATCTATTATAGTGTCATTAATCCAATCTTTATTGTATAGAGTCTTGAAATCTGAATAGGTCACAGTAAACACTTTATTGTGTTCAAACACATGATTCAATGCTGGGTCAAAATCTGCGGGTACTTCCTTGGGTTCTTCTAGATCTATTGGGTCATTACGGTCCTCTCCCTTAGATTTAGTACGAGATCTTGTAGAGCGGCCCCCATAAACCTGCGAAGGGTGGATGGAAGAGATTTGATTTGTGGAATTACTCAGAGAATTGGAAGTTGTAACATCAGATTTGTCTGCCCTTTTGAGTATCTCATTTTTTCTTCTTAGCAATTCTTCGCTAGTATGTCTTTTTGTATCTACTGACCAGGCTTTGGCTTTTAATTTGTTCCATATTTCTCCATCCTCGTCTAAGTATCTCACAAATATGTACTCTGTTCTATTATTACCGAGACTTATTAATAAAGAATGGATTCCAAAGTCAATGAAAGGGTAGTTGTTATCTCTTTCAACGGTTAAATTATCCAAAATGAGGTTATTATCTTTGAACAGGATGTAATTTCCATCGGATGACAAAATAAGCTCTAGTTTGTTTTCTGTCTTAGATTTGTATAAATTACCATTATTATCAATCGATGTTATCCTTAAAGATGTGTTCAACGTATTTTGGTTAGTTCTTCTTGGTTCTTCTTTCGGAAACAGAAATATGTCATCGTCGCTATGAGATCCACTGCGTTTGAATTTATATTTATTTTTATTTTTATGTTTTGTTGGAGTATTCTGTAATTCTGAATTTAATTGATTTCTGATTCTTTCAGACTTCTTTAAGTTCGGCGTAGGAGAATATGTGTCGTCATTAAATATCTGTTCTAACGCATCTTTAACATCAGGTTTCCCGATTGTCCCAGTAAGTGTATTTATTGGTGTGGGACTGTTTCCTACCTTTCGTTTACTCAAGCTTCGATTTAAAGACAGAAAGTGCTTCTCTTTTAGCTTCTGCCTTTCCTCGCTCATAAGAACAACTATAATATCTTCTGACGGTATATCAATGATATTTGCTGAGCTGAATCTTATTATATATATCGTGCTGATCTGGCGTCAAATGCCATAAAATCAACTTTAAGTCAATGGCCCTTCCCCAAAAATGCGGAAAGTTTGCAAACCTTTTGTCCTATTGATATGTGACCTTAAAACGCCTTATTTTAAGTCAAGGGAAGGCTTCTATGTATTTTGTATATCAGATATAGAAAAATATGTTAAATTGTGTATAGTATAGAGCGTCATTTTGTTGTGTGCATTCCTTAGTTTTGCATCTAAATGTATATTGTCGTATACCTAAACCTTCGCCAAAAATAAGAGAAAAGAGTTCAATGGTGTATCCTGTTTTCCAATCTGGGTCCAGAGATGGATTTAGTAGATACCATGTAATTAAATGTCTGGAAATATGATAAAATTACCATTGGAAATGATTTCCTACTTCAGTAGACTAGTCGAGTCGTGCCTGTGCGATCTCTGCAGGTTAAACTCGAGTTTTGACGGTGGCGACAAGATCAAGCTACCGCTATCAGAACTAGAGGCATAGTTTAGAATTGTCTTTGTAAATCTAACAAAGCATTCTCTGATAGATATAATAGACAAATAAACTATACAAAATGGTATGTATATTGAAATTCCAATTGTTTTTCTGAAGTTAAATTCAATTTACTAACATTCAATATAGGGTCAAGGTCCATCTGGAATGCAAAATGGTGATGGCCTCAATAAGAAGAAAGATGATAAGAAGAAGGAAAAACCAAAGTATGAGCCACCTGTAGAATCTAAGTTCGGTAAAAAGAGAAGAAAGGGACCTGATACTGCTGTCAGATTACCTACTGTTCACCCTACCACAAGATCTAAATTGAAGTTATTGAAATTAGAAAGAATCAAGGACCATTTGTTGTTAGAGGAAGAGTTTGTGGCAAACCAAGAAGCTTTCCAGCCAACTGAGTCAAAACAAGCTGAAGAAAGGGATAAGGTCGACGAATTAAGAGGATATCCTATGTCTATTGGTACATTAGAAGAAATCATTGACGATGATCATGCAATTGTGTCAAGTACAGCCGGCTCTGAATACTATGTCTCCATAATGTCTTTTGTCGATAAAGGATTATTGGAACCTGGTTGTTCTGTCTTGTTGCATCATAAAACTGTGTCGATTGTTGGTGTTCTTCAGGATGATGCAGACCCAATGGTCTCCGTTATGAAGCTAGATAAGTCCCCAACTGAATCGTATGCTGATATTGGTGGTTTAGAGTCACAAATTCAGGAAATAAAGGAGGCTGTCGAGTTGCCTTTAACACATCCAGAATTATATGAAGAAATGGGAATTAAGCCACCAAAAGGTGTCATTTTGTATGGTGCTCCAGGAACTGGTAAAACTTTACTTGCTAAAGCCGTTGCTAATCAGACTAGTGCAACATTTTTAAGAATTGTGGGTTCTGAACTTATTCAAAAATACTTGGGTGATGGCCCAAGATTGACAAGACAAATTTTCCAAATTGCAGCTGAGCATGCCCCTTCTATCGTTTTCATTGATGAGATTGATGCAATTGGAACTAAAAGATATGAATCAACATCCGGGGGTGAAAGAGAAATCCAAAGAACTATGTTGGAATTATTGAACCAATTAGATGGTTTTGATGATAGGGGTGACATAAAGGTTATAATGGCCACCAACAAAATTGAAACATTAGATCCAGCATTGATAAGACCAGGAAGAATTGACCGTAAGATTCTCTTTGAAAATCCTGATTCAAATACTAAAAAGAAGATCTTAACAATTCACGTTTCAAAGATGAACTTAGCTGATGACGTCAATTTGGAAGAACTCGTATCTTCAAAAGACGATTTGTCGGGAGCTGATATCAAGGCTATGTGTACAGAAGCCGGGTTGTTAGCATTAAGAGAAAGGAGAATGCAAGTGAAAGCGGATGATTTCAGACAAGCTAAAGAAAGAGTTCTCAAGAACAAGGTTGAAGAGAATCTTGAAGGATTATATTTGTAAAATAATTATATATTAAAACAGCACAATAACCATATCTCTCTGTGTCAATTTCAATTAGCTACGTAGTATCCCTAATCACGGTTACGTAATAAACTCAAAATATGAAGAAATAAGTTCAAAATATCCAAGTATAATGCTATCGTGGATACAATTTCATCATCCAAGTGAGCAGTTTTCATTATCCTCTGAGTGTCTATTAAAATGTAGACGCTGAAAATAAGAGTTCCAATACCAGAGTAGACAAGGTCCATGGTTTTGGATCCACCAGGGAAAAACATAAAAAGGAAACCCCATCCAATAAGAAACCATAATCCCATTGACGCAGCTCCTTGCCAACTAATGAAGTCGTATTTAGTCTGAAATGCAAATAGTGTTAAGCCTATGAATACTACCAATGTAAGTCCCAAAGCTTGTACCAATACATCAGATTCAACAACAGAACAAACAACCCCAATTGTGTATGCCTCACAAAATGTGAATGCTGCCAATAAAATCAAGTTTGTAGGATATGACCTTGCCTTATAATATGTGCCGATTAAAAATCCAAATGATGCAATACCAAGCACCAAAACTAACCACATGTTATTCAAACACCAATTTTTAATGGCAGAATTAGAATGAATTACTGCACCAACAATCAAAGTTGCCATAATTTGTGCAGATAATAACGAATAAACTCTCCTGATGAAAATTTGGCGTACAGGCAACTCACAAGAAGCAACGGAAACAGAATACTTAAAGTCATCAGGTATATTATCTCCAGGGGTTCTGGAACTTTGACCCTCATCATAAGCTGGAGGAAATTCCAGGCTCACGGGTGTATACTTTGAATTAGAAGTAGACATTTGATATATGAATTGATTTAGATATACTGATGGCGTTCTGTAGGTGAACTCCAGAAACTATAAGATTGTTAGTATATAGATTATATACCGGATCTCACTATGTCACAAAGTAAGCCAGTAAATATTTTACAACCATTTGTTAGAGTTTGGAATCATACAAGCCTACAAGCTATATTACTTTACTTAGAGTACCGAAGAGCTAATTCAATGCTTGAGATTAAGGTGATTTGTTCCACTTTATATGATATTGGATATATTTATCAAACTTAAAAATCAGGCATTCTATAGTAGCCACTTTCTTCTGGAGTTTCTAATGTTAATTTTTCGTTTACGACACAGAGTATACAATAGGTATAACGTTGTAAGGTATTTCATGGTGCTTTTAAGTATTGTATCTATATTTAAATCTACTAAGTTTTTTGTTTAAAACTTTTGCATTTTGTAATATTGCTGCTACATTTTTTGTGATATTGAACTGAAAATGCAAAATTGTAGATTTTTTGAACATTCATCAATAGATAACAAAATGCTTCGTTTCCCTAAATGGAGACGAAATTTCCTACGAACATACAAAAGAGCGATATACACTAAAAGTATCAGGAAAAATGAACCTTCTTCAATAAACGATCTTCTTCACCAAGTGTACATGGACCCCGATGAGATAGAACATTATAGAGAAGCTCTTAGATTCGACACCGATGAACTATATGATTTGGATCTGATGGATAGCGATAAAAGAGCGTTTGTTGATTTTAAATTTGGCCCCCATCTGAAGATATTCAACTGTGATAATCTAGTATTCCTCTGTGATAATAATGATTTCTATGATCCAATTGAGTTATCTGGGGGAAAATTCGTTGAATTATTGAAGAAAAGATATACGATTATGACTAATGCGAGGAAGGAATTCACCAGAAGTATTCTTCGAGTGGAGTACCTAGGGAAATATGTATTCAAGGAAGCATTGTTTAAATCATCTGCATTATTAGATCTAGAGAAAAGTCAGGAACTTTACACCAAATCAGCTAAGTCAATGAATGGAATATTAAAGAAGAAGGACTATAATACTAACTTCTACTTAAGCATGGATGATAAAGTTTCAACTGAAAATAAAGTATCAATGACAAGAATCAGTACTGGTAACCGAATAAAAAGAATCAAACCATTTTATGTATACATTGGCTTAGCATACTTCGAATCCAATTCCGAAGGAAAGTGGGTGAAAAAGGCAATGGAAGATATTAAAACTCCTGCCTGTAAAATCTATCAAGGATCTCAATCTGAATCAAGTTTATTAAGGTCTATTAATAACAAGTTAACTAAGTTAATTCCTAATGATGTTAAACTAAACCAAAATTTATTCTTAAGAACGGCCCGGCCTAAGTTCTTACCCTTTAAACCTACGAGATTGCCACCTTTACCTAGAATTAAGAATCCTGGAACTAGTATATCGCTTCTTAAGTTGACTTTTTTACACCCATTTTCAAAACAAATACAATACAAAAATAGAAGACACTTGAATAAAATGGCCCGGGGACTCGATGCATTGGGTGATATCATATTAAAGAGAGTATCTCTTGAATTCTTTAATAAAATTGTCATCAACAAGGTTAATCACATAAGCATATTCAGCGATCATCTATTATTAAATTCCAACAAGGTCTTAGGAAGGTTAGCTAAAAGTTACGAATTTCATAAAGGTATCAATTCTTCCGAATACCACCATGAATTAATAAAAAATATGCAACATGAGTTATCAAGAAATGAATCCAAATCCACAGAAGAATTATTTGGTGATATATTTGAAAAGTTTGTTGCTGTTGCATACTTAGATGATCCCAAAGGATGTGAAGAATGGTTGTTTCAGATTTTCCATGTAATATACGAATCTCTCGTAACCGACAAATATGACGGAAAACAATTGGGCCGAGAATACTTTGAACGTTATGTGGAACCACTTATAGATTGTAAATAGTAAAATTAATAGATTTGTGACTTCAAATAATTAAAATCATCCACCTAAATCTTTGACATCCACTGAACTTTGAGAGTCGGGGAGAGGTGGAAGTTCTGGCTTCTCTGGCTTTTTTGTTGTCTTCATTCTTAATAAGATTGTATCCTTGAACGCAATCCTCTTTCTGCAGAGTGGACAAAGTCCAACCCCTCTTCTTCCTTTAACCTGTCCTCTAGCATAAGAGCTTGCAATACTTTGCAGAATACACTCTAAGCAAAAAATGTGTCCACAGTTCGCAACAGTAGCGTTCTCTATTTCATCAAAACATATAGGGCAACGAATATCTGCTAGATTCTTAGTAGTCTGTACGGGTTGTGGTGGATTGTCTATCAACTCTTGAGTCTCCTTTTTGAACTCTAGAATTTGTACCTCGTTATCACTATCAGAATCTTCTGATGAAAGCTCTATAATATATTCTGGAGTTGGCATGATACTGCTATCCTTTCTGTACAATGTTATATCATAGCTAAATCGTAAAAGTGGCTCAAATTGAATAAAATTTAGATGCACTTCAACCAAGTTCTTTGTATTCCGCAGTAGCTTAATAACCGAACCCTTAACTATCAAACTATAGATGTTATAATAAAGTGAGATACAGTATCTATATTAATACCTGGTTAAATTAAATCTATACTGAAAGATGTTCAATCTCTAATAACCCCGTTAAGCAATCCTGAGCATTCTTACAGCAATTTCTACTAAATAGTTTAATTTAGCTCCTGGTCATGGCAGAATGGTTTTGAACATTTACACATAACTATAGCATATCCAGCACCCGAGACGCTCACTGCTCAGTAACGAACGGAAACAGTCAGAAATTAATTTAGAATCATACTAGTAAGGTTCTTAATTGACCTAACGAGTTTGATAAAGAGTAAATACATAACAGACTTATACTATCATTGGTATATTGGGGAAGCCGCCTTGAGAATCCAACTAATAACAATAATTTTAAACGCGGAATTTCTGCAAAGGAGAAACAACCGAACAGCAAATGACTGTGGACCATACGAATCCCTTGACGGTATCACTCCCTTATACGTTCAATTCACCTGGTGAATACCCAACGGAGGTTTTAGCAAACCGATTCCAAGCATGGCGGGCTATAATCAAAGATTTGTTGACGTACTTAAAAGAATACGCCAGCGTTCAAGAAGAAATCGTAAGACAGCAACTGAGGTTGCAACAAGCTGTTAAGATATCAACGTCTACCGACTCAGCGTCTACAGGCCATAGTGCTAGTGGTTCAAAAGAAGAATCGATCGGTGTAAACAAGTATTTTTTACCAGTGGGAAATGGGTCAATTCAGGATATTCCGGCAATCTTGACTAAATTCCACCAACAAAATATAACTAATACGTCAAAAACACTCAAGGACATTAACCAAACCATCATTCCAAAGCTTGATGAACTTCGTAAGGATTTGTTGATCAAAATCAAGGAGATTAAAAACTTACAGAATGATTTCCACACAAATTTAGCAAAAGAAATACAAGAAACCAAACAGCATTTGACTCACTTCAATCATGCAATATCCCATTCCAGCAAGTTAGATGGAACAACATCTTCACTGCATGAACATGATGACCCTTACCTTATCAAAATAAAATTGGAGAGACAATTGAAAAGACAAATCAACGAAGAGAACTACCTCTATGATGCGTATGCCAATTTGCAAAACGCAGGAGGCAAGCTTGAGTCTATTATTGTCATAGAAATCCAGAACTATATTTCTATGTTTTTGAATTTAGTTGATACAGAGAGTCAAACCATACCAAATTTTCTTGTTCCAAATATAAATAGAGGCTTTTTATCTAAGGAGTCCAACTTTGAATGGGAATCATTTATCACAAGAAATTTACCTGCTTCTGTCGGATCGTCACTGTTCAAAGGGGGTACATTTATTGATCTTTCCTTCCCAGCAAGAAAAATCTCCGATATTCGTATAAACGACTTTGACTCTCCCTTGAACGTTGCAATTAGAGAAGGATCGCTAGAAAGAAGATCAAAGTTCTTGAAGAGTTATTCTAGTGGCTGGTACGTTTTAACATGCAATTATTTACACGAGTTCAAAAGTTCAGATATGAAGAAGGACTCACATCCGGTTATGTCTCTTTCATTAGATTCTTGTACAGTCACCGAACATTCTAAAGATGACGGAAAGTCTGGAGGTGTATACAAATTCGTATTGAGTTCGAAAGGTTCAAATGGAATTATTCATAGAAGCCATAATTGGGTTTTCAGAAGTGATAGTTATCAGAAGATGATCAACTGGTACAATGACTTGAAACTGTTGACTAGCCTTCCTACCCCATCAGCAAGGGCTAGATATGTTGCAAAAACATTAAAATCGCGGTCTAATGTTGTATCCAGTTCGAAGAAGATGTCCAGAGCTCCAAGTATTGCCTCAAATGGTACGAATAGCAAATCTCTTAAAACGGTTACCACAGCCAGCACAGCTAACCCACAGAGATATGAATCAGTGAAGTCGAGGCCAATGTCACAAAATACGTCATCCGCTAACGTTAATAGGTTGTCCTCTACATTTTCTACTAGAAATAATATGTCACCAAAACTTGGCAATATGATTAACAGTGATGGTACAATTATTACTCCTGTGGGGACCAACCAAGAGGACCAGAATGGCAAGCAGAAGATTTCACGAACTCAATCAAAAACTTCTGATACTGGAACTAATTTAGCCTACGCTGGTCTGTTTAACCCTTCAAATTACCAGCAAAACTATATTGTTTCTACTCCAACTCAAGGACAACAGTTTTACGACCCTGTTCTGCAACAGTTTTATACCTTAACTCCAAGTGTACCATCTCAGGGACAGCAGATTGTAACACAACCAATTCCTTTGAGTCCACAATCAGGCACTCCGCAACAATTGATCAGCATAATGCCTACTCAGTCCCCAAGTCAGCAGCAACAACCATACTTTCAGGTGGGACCAAACGGATATGCTCATCAATATCAGCAACAACTAAATGAACCATTGAATGGCGATTTACCATATCCAACAGGCTCTCGATTCCCAACAGATCATTCTTTCACATCTAGCCGTCGTACATCTACATTTCAAGAGTCTATTACAAATGGCTCAGCCAATAATGTCACGAAAGACATTGAACTAGAGAAGAAGGATAATAACGACAACGATGTTGATACTTTAAAGAGCAATATAACAGCTGGTGATGATGCTCAAACAAATGATGTTAAGTCTACTAACGGTACTGCTTTTGATACTGCTGCTACTGCTGAAGCATCCTAATGAAAGAGTTGAAGAGTAGAAAAATTAGATTCTATATGTAGCTTTAGTGTAAGCACTACAATACACGATATTCATTATTACTCCAATATCAAAATTTGTAGATCATAAGTCAAAATACAAATACTACAGTTATTATTCTTAATTTCAGACTTCAAATATAGTGCCTTTATTAAATGATTAAATGAAATGTACATATTTTTCTCCCATCTTAGACGACAACACCTGAGTTGGAAGCAATACGAGGCCACAAATCAGCACACTCCTTGGCAACTGGACCGGTGATGGCAGAACCCTTCATTTCACCCTTTGGATTGGCAATGACACCTGCGTTATCTTCGAAGTATAAGTAGACACCATCCTTTCTTCTCCATGGTCTAGCTTGTCTGACAACAATGGCTGGCATGACCTTCTTTCTCAATTCTGGCTTACCCTTCTTGACGGTAGCCATGACCATATCACCAGCAGAAGCAGCTGGTAATCTGTTCAATCTAGCACCGAAACCCTTAACGGCTATGATGTACAAATTTCTTGCACCAGTGTTGTCACAACAGTTTATGACAGCACCGACTGGCAAACCCAAAGACATACGGAACTTGTTTCCTGAAGCACCAGATCCTGACATCTTGAAACTATTCTGTTTTGATCTGTTTTATAAAATCAACTAGTAATTAGTATATCTTTTCTTTATACTTAACTATAATTGAAAAATTTTCTTTACTCATAGACTGTCTGCGACGGAGGAAATCTCTGTTACACAAAACAAATACCTGCAGATAATTATTATCGCTTCTCCTTCGTTTTCAGTTCTGTAAACTTGATATACAGTACCTTTAGAGTCAAGTGACCTTATCATATTTTGTGTAACTATCTTCAGGTTGACTTTCGCGAGAACGGAGTGTATGCTGAATTTCCAGGGCGCGTGCCCTTATCACTGGTGAGCGCACTAACGACATTTATGTCAGGGTCTTATTGAGACTCGCGACATTATTCGGTTCCATTTCATATTCTGTTTGTGGAACACTGAACCTGGTAATCAACCGGGGCGCGCCGTGAATGTTTGGGTTCGCTGTCAAGAGGCGCGTGATTCATGTAGCGGTACCTGGGTGATAACTAGCAACCGTCCAGTAAGAGGATAAAAACGATTTCATTTGGGAAGATGAGCGTGAATTCGTGAATTTCTACAAGCAGGAGTGCCGATAAAGATGAGATTATGCTGCCTATGGGGCTAAAACTGAACACCAGAATGAAACTTGAGCATTCTCCGAAATGCGGATGAGGGAGCTAGAACAACAAGGTGACACAATTCTACGCACAAGAATTCTTAAGATGATTCTATCATTAATGGGATACATAATTATATGGTATACTAAATTAATCTAAGACTAGGTAAGTTCTTAATTGTTGACTACTTTCAACGAACCATGATTTCTTTGAACCATATCCGGAAGTGAGCCGTTACTGAGTCGCCTTCTACCGAAGTCGTTGCTATTTTTAGCATCGGAAAATGTGGGAGGTGGGGGGTGCCCGTAAACGAATAGATCTTCATTATGCGTAGATGCGAAAGAGCCCAGCATGTTTCCATTTGACAGATGGTGACCATGGTTGGCTTGGGCAGCAGCACCAAAGGCTGCTGCCTTGTCGTCGTCTGGTCCTGACAATGTGAATTCATCGTCGTGGTCAGAGGAGCGTCTTCTGTGTAGTAAAAATAAGAAGGCACCAACTGCCAAGAGTGCTACTCCAGCTACTGAACCAACAACAACTCCTGCAATGCCGCCCCCAGAGAGTGACTTTTTGGAGTCTTTCTTCTTACTTGTATAATGATGGCTGGCACTGGTGATAGATGCGTCAGAGCTTGAAGACAGTGCTGATTTAGATGTTGAAGATGCTAAGGAGGACACAGGTACAGTTTTCGTGACTTCATGTATGGACTGAGAGTGATCCTCGGTAGAAACCACAGTTGTTTCGACAGCTTGCGAAGACGTTTTGGAACTTGATGTTTTTGACGATTTTGATGATGATGAAGATGATGATGAAGATGATGATGTAGGTGAAGCACTTGAGGATGTGGCACTGCTCGATGTGGGTATAGAGCTGCTTGCTTCCTGAGTTCCACTAGCTTCAACATTAGCATTTGAATATATCAAGAAATAATTCTGACCTCCACAATCCTCTAATCCGTATCCTTGACAAGGTGTGTTACAGTTTGATTCGTCAACTTCATCATCAGAATCGGGCATTTCATTACCACAGTAACATGACTTTCCAGCGAGTAATCCTATTATCTTACTGTTCGAGCACAGTGATTCACAAGCCCCAGAACTCTGGTATATGTAGTTGTTGTTGAAAGTCAATATCGACAGTACTGCGGACTGTTTGAAACAGCCGACTTTCGAAAACGAATCAGCCCTTGCCACAGTGGCCAACCATGTTAACAATAATAACAGCAGTATTACTGCCCTGATCATAATCTATTTGAGTTGTGGTTTTCACACTCTGCTTCAAGTTTTTTTTTGACAAAAAAAATCAGTTTTTAGTTGCTTCTTTATGTCTCGAAGTAAATGGCTGTGGGTAATGCAAGAACAAAAACAGAGACCACTGGTAGTTTTTCTATAAGGTCTATTTTTGAGTCTCTTCACCAGCCTAATAATCTATTCAGTATGTTACTTGAATAAAAATTATACACTTACCCTTTGGCAATTGATCCGTGCCTTGCGTAGAATAACAAAATTTCGAGGCGTGGCCATTGCTTTTAAAGGATCAACAAATCCTTGAAATTTTAAAAATAAGAATAGTAAATATTATACCTGCACAATACGTGATGCCATTGCATAATTTCGTCCAGACGCTACTTCAAGAGTTTTGGAACATAACGCCTACTGCTTACTTCAGAGGAGATTGTGCGTCAAAGGGTAGTTCGGTAAATAAGGAATTCAAACCCTAAACTGAAGGGTTCTTAATGTACTTGGCTTTCTTATAAAACCGTAGAGACATTCATGTATACCAGGCTTTAGGTCGTGGGAATCCTTGCGTTGCAGGCGGAGACGGTACGGCAGCAGTGCGGATATGGACGCTAGAAGCGGAGCATACTGACTTTTTGAGGATTTCCACTATACAAGCACTACTGCCTTAAGTCCTTAAACCGGTAAATCTTGTAGCTGTTATTAACAGGTGCTGGTGCTGAGCGTTAACATAGCCGCAAGAAGAAATCAAGGATACGGGCTCACAAATATCAGTCTGGGGCAAAAAACTCATTGTACAAGTAGTCAATATTTGTAAAATTCGCACAAAATGGCAAAAACAGAATCAATTGTTTGTAAACGATCTTAGAATAGTGAGCTTGAAAGATGTTGTTATTGTGGTACCTTACATGCACCTTGGTAGATAGTAGAGACTGTAGATGAAATACGACTGAACGAAAGACTTAATATCTTTAATGCTCAAGATATAGCTGCATAATCAAGTAACTACTTTAATATTAAAGATATTATGGAGAGATCTGATATTATAAATTTCAGTATTCTGAGGATTATATTTGCCAAATCACAATGAACTAAGGCCTCACAACTCACTTTGTCCTATTTGATTGCTGTTAATACCCAGATCATCAGCAATCGTTCGGGGGCCTTCGTACCTTTTCTTCTAGTTATCTTGCGTCACCTACATGCAGGGTGGGGCTGATAGATTCTACCCTAACAAAGTCGTGCCCAGGAGAGAAATGGAATGCTCTTCAGAGCTTTTTCATTGCAGAGCATTAAAAAAGATCTTTCTTCCTCATGTCAAAATGGATGAATGCTTACGAATGACCACCTTCTGATAAATTTAGCTGGTCACCATGCGTATGTCCAAAGAATGAGCAGCCTTTTTCGCTAACCACGACCACATTTTTCCTTAGGTCGTTGTTTGATAGTAGTTGGGCGCACATGTTTTAATGTAGTATAATATAGTTTAGTGATGGGAACTCAGATTCGAGAAGTAGAAACTTAAGCCTTGTTATTTCTAAGAAGGCGTAAGCAGTTAACGATGTAGGACATGTCTGGATGTTGACGGATCAATCAAATTCGTTAAAGAGCTGATTTGCCATAAGTTTAAATTTGTGTCTGGCTTGCGATGATAACTTCAATTAATTTAACCTTAAGCTATGACAGATATACAAACGATCAAAACAATCGATAAGGTGATACAAAGATGCACTAGAGAACTATCTGAGTTGCCCTTGGGCTCTTTCGAATCTTTACACAATAGTAATGTTGACAATAAAGACATCTTCATAAATAAATACAAATTGAAACTCATATCTAATGATCTACTTCAATTAAGGTACAACATCGATAACTTTAAGAGAATGAAGGACTTCTCTAAGCTATATGAGTTACTAGAGAGTGCAATAAACTTGAGTGACGAAAAGACGTATATCAATAATATTTTGATAGATAAGTACAACAAAGATAATGCGCCAGTTCCAGAGGAAACAACTAATATGACAAGGCAGGACGGAAGCGAAGAACCAGTGCATATAGTTGTTGAAGAAGACTCCGATTTAAACTCATTGCGGCAAAGATTGCTTTCCAATGGCAAAAACTCTAGTCTTCTCGATTCTGCTAAGGACCTGAACACATACCATAACAATTTCCAGAGTGAAATAATAAATGATTTAGCAGATCTATCAAAGAACTTGACAGCTTCAGCACGTACTCTATCTAATAAGATTTTTGAAGATTCTAAAGTCATCGGTGAAACAGAGAACAATCTCAACAAAAATGCAAGTGATATTCATACTATTGGAGGAAACTTGAACAACTACTTACTGAACAAGAGCGGTAACAAGATAAGTCTCTTTTGGTTAATAAAGATGTTTTCAGCAATTTTTGTGCTGTTCATTTTGCTTGTCACTCTCATCAAAATATTACCTCACATTTGAGTTGGTTACATTGAATTCTACGAATGAAAATCTATCAGTAACATTATAAATTGAAAGAATTTATGTACATAATAAAGCGAGATTGCTCCCTTTTCAAAGATTTGATGTGTCCAGGGGACACACGCGATGTATTCTTATTCTTTTGTAACTTTTTTGTAATGGTGAATAAACAATCGGATTTGAAATGAAAACAATCTAATATTTTTGATATTGTAAAAAAAAGTAGAATCAATATCCATAGTAAATTATAATTCTAGTAGTCAAAATGAAGCATAAGGAAAAGAATAGTTCAAAAATAAATTAACCCTTTAACTCTAATATCAAACGTCATTAACAATTGGCGGATGAACTTGATTTTGAGCCTGCTGCTGTTCATCATTCATAAACTCATTATCTGAAAATGATTGGTTTGATGTACTATCAATGTTGTTCAACTGGTTGACAGTCAATTGTGTTTGGAATTGCCTTGGAAGATTACCACATCTGTCTTTACCGAAATTGATCTTCAAATTCTTGTAATCGTTGAAAGATTTAATCCCGTCAATAGCCTTAATTGCATTTGCAATATTCACAAAGTTAATAAATGCACAGTTTTTCTCCTCAAGATAATTGATTTGCTCAATGTCACCAAATTTGGAAAAATCAAATCTTAATTTGGATGGATTATAGTAATCGAAATCTGTAATATTACCAATGTAAATGTTTCTTGAAGCACCATTAGAAACTGCTAAAGACAAGGCATTTGACAAAGGTCCAGAGTGTTTTCCCCAGCCAACTTTTATTCTACGGTTATGAATTGTTAAACCATGTAATTGACACATTGCAAAAAATTGTGCAGCAGCAATTGGATCGATGAAAGTGATGAAACAAGCATGTCTCTCCTTCAAATATCTAATACTTTGTAATAAACCACCACGGACAACGTTACAAATTTCTTCAACAGAAGAGTCTTGATGTAAGTTACCCAAATAAACAGTTCTGTTACCCAAATTGTTGGCACCTCCGGCCTGGGTGGCAATTTGGGCAGCAGCAGCAGACTGCTGAACCAATGCTGAAGAAATAAACTCTCTATCGGCAGCTGTCACAATGTGCTCCATACCAGGTGCAAGACCAAGATACTGTGCCGCATTATGCTGTTGAGTTTTTGTAATAAAAGCACACCTGTCCTTACCGTAGAAACACTTCTTATCCAAGTACTTTTCCTTTAATGGTAAGTTGGCAACGCATCTAATAGCACTTAAAATCGACAAGAAATGAATAAATGCAATACCTTTTTCTGGTATTATCTTTATACAATCAATAACACCATAGGCAGATAAATCATCTGCTAGTTCTTGTTCAGTGATCATTTCTCCGTTTGCTGGATTATTGAGATTTCCTAAATACACATTTCTTGTAGCACCATCTCTTTGAATAGACTCCATGACAGCCGGAAGGATAGGAGTATGCTTACCCCATCCAATTCTGATATCATGTCCTTTAATGTTGAGCTTCTTCAAAATACAATCAGAGTGAAACAATAAAGCAGATTGGTGATCAATGAACGAAATAAATGCACAATTCTTTGAAGGCAAAATTTTGACATTTTCAAGAATACCTGATCTAACGTAGTCAAGTAATTCATTTGGTTGAATATCAGAAGGAATATTACCCAAATACACAGTCCTGGATGGCGCAGCTGATGAATTACCTCCAGAATTAGATTGATTATACAAATCATGTTGTGGTGGAGCAGAACCTGAATTTGGTATACCTCCCATACCAGCAGAGTTTCCTTGTTGCATGCCATGTGAAATGCTACCACCAAGTCCGGAAAACTGCAATTGAGATGGATTTAACATGCCCATATTGTTAGGGTTTTGCATTTGCAAATTGCCTTCATTCATCATATTCAAATCCTCTCCGTAGTATTCGTTACTCATCGATGGGTTTCCTTCACCATTATAGTTGAATGAATGCTCATCTTGAAATTTAGAATATTGATCGTAAGAGATATGACCCGAATCCATGGAACGATTAGCATCTTGATGTGGCAACTGTTCTTCAGAGCCCTGCTGTCCATAAAATTGGGGGTAAAATGCCTGTGGTATATATTGCTGGGGTATTCCCAGGTATGGATACGAGTATGTCATTATGATCTTGCGTGATTCGCTTTCCTTCTAAGATTTGTTTAATCTGATTTCTAACAAATAACCACCTAAGATATAAATGCAGAAAATGTTCTTTTCTGTCTAGCTGTATGAAAGTCACCTAGATCGAAATATATGACACGAGTGTATCCTATAGTACTAAACTAATGTGGTCCGTCTACTTCCAAGATCCTTTTCCAACTACTCTTGTACAGCCTTCTTTTCGAGATGCCGTTAAGTCCAAATATTCAAATTCAGCGTTTAGATGTTAAGATCTTTACCCCGATTTCAATCGTTGAGTACAAATCGTAGGTCTTCAAGATGTAATACGCTATCACAATCGTGCTAGCACTCCAATAACAACTTTTTGGAACGTCTTTCGAAAATTCGATGTTGTACGTAAACTTATGGTACGCGTTCTCTGGCTCTGTTTCCGAGTATCGGTTGCTTTATATAGTTCTATAAAGTTCTCACACGTTGCTCTGTCTCAATAGCAGATACACTTTACCGAATTTTTTTCAAAAATTCAATCTTGGACTTAACCTCTAGCTGTCTCTAAGTCTATGTCGAATTTTTTTTTGATCTCTGCGCTTTCTCACTCACAAGGAAATAGCCACCAAAAACTCTGACATTGGGCCACGCACGACAATTTCTAGAGGGGAATCAATGATATTTCAGGGACGTAGCAAAATAAGGGACCGCCCGACCATTGGATAGGGAATATCCCAACAGGCCCTGCAGCTACTGACCTAAATGACATGAGAGTTTGTCCTCAAATGCTTCTGTTAATACTAATTGTTAGAGTGTTACAAAGTATTCCTTAACTACAACCTTATGAACAGTTAGTAAGCAAAGCTGGTGCCTTACTGTTTTACCTAATATTGTTAAATTGTGGTCAATTATGTCTGTACAATGGGAAAAATATGTAAGTTTGTTTTAGCATAACCGAACCGCTGCGAGGAATATAATACAATGTGCCTGGTACCTGAAATACTGAGACCCGAACTTGCGCGCGCTAGACTTTTCTCTAGTCGGTATCGTCGCTAGTATAGTCGGTATCTTCATCCTTTTGTGGCGGTATGACATTAAAATTTGCCGGTGTAGCCAGTAAATTTGGCGATACGCGCAAACGATTAGAGACGGAAGTTCGAGATTCTAGGCTGTCTTCAATGATCTCGTTCTCGCCAGATTTTGCGCCTGCGGGCAGATTTCCGTTAGAGACAGAATGTGGTGAGTCAGATATAGAGATTTCGCTACCGTTATTATTAGGTGGAGAGGCCACCGGGATGTGTTCCAGCAGCAGCAGCAGATCATTAGAATCAATATCTGTATCACCTTGAAGTTCAATTGGGGCTGACATATTATTACCATACAAAATACTGTTGACAATCTCTTTGTTCTTGAGTTCTAGAGAGAATTCGGAGGGCGACTGAATTACCTCATCAGAGAGTTCGTTTTTGACTTTGATAGTACTTTCTTGTTGGTAATTATGGTGTCGCTTCGCATTGGTCTCGCTAGACTCTTCTGATTTCACATCCCTTTTAATTCTTGATCTCTCCACAGACTTATTGTAGCCGGAGTTTAAAGATCTCAAGTCGGCTGCACCCAGACTCTTCGACAATAATTCCCAGATCTTATCTTTTTTGCTATTCAAGACTTGGTAAAACTTATCTTGGAGATCATCTACAACGATTTGATGTTGCTCCTTGGCTGTTTCATAGTTGTGAGTTAGCAATTGATTAAGATCTTCGAGATTCGATGCCTTTTGTTTTGCATTAGTTAGCGAGACGTGTAATTCTCTATTTTGTCTCACAAGTAGTTCCATCCACTTGAATAAGTCCTGCTCAGCAGCCAACGATTCAGTAATAGAGTTTTCCAGCGTTTTAGTCTCATCAATGAAATCAAGTTTGAATGTTGCAATTGTAGCAGGAAAAGTACCCGATGTTTTCACATCTACCGTGACGAAATCGTTTATCTCTCCTGGAGGGGAATCAAGCAAATCCCCCGTACTGGCGGTATAATTTGCCACCAGAGACACTAGTTTAGCCTCTAGATGTAACTCGGTCTTACTTTGTTCCGACAGACGACTATCAGTTGGGAAAATGCTAGGTATTAGGGAAATCCACTCTTCTTTGTTATACTTATTTTGCGGCCTTCGGGATTGAGTCCATAATTTGGGGCTGAGGTAGACATGGAAGCTACCTTCTTGACAAATACCAGTAAGCGATACAGTTCCTTCGGCATATTCCTCGCTTTCATCTCGTTTGCTATGCAAATAGAGATTAGATTTCTTTATCACCGTTTTACTAGAGTCATCATGAATTGACAAAGAGATTGAATTGATACATCCTGAAAAAACCAAAGAACTATCATTTGAACTGGAAGACATATCTTAACATCCTTGAAAGATGATAACTTGTATTTATAGTCAGACACTAAATATCTCTCGGTTCTACAGCTTTCCTTTCTTACTTTATTGCAATATTGATAATCACACTATATACATGACTATGCTGCGACTATTAGATTCAGTATCATGATTATAAGATTTTTAGGAACTAATAAAAAGGGCACCATCCGAAATATATTAAAGCCAAGTTTTCAGCAGCTGTCGCTTCTTGTATTAACTCCCTTACAGTGGCTTCTGTGCTAAGTCCACCTGCAATTAACTTATCGGATACCATAGCTATTGCTCTTCCTCCTTCTGAACCATCTTCTTCGATCTTAATCGCTGGGAAATCTGCTCCCTCATTCTGTAATTTCTTCTGTCTGAGTGGTGAGAGAATCCATGAATACAATGGATCCCACCTGAGCACATCTAGTATGGCTAAAATATGATCTTTGTGTTCACGAAGCACTCTGAACGTATGCTCACAAGATCGTTCAAAAATACCGTGAACACCAGTAATACCAAATCCATCGACTATGTCTCTAGTCAATCGGAATGGTACAGTTTCTGGGATAGGTAACCTCTTACCTTGGTCAAAGGCAACTCCCAAATCTATATGAATTGGTTCACCAGAAGTTTTATCCAAGAGTATATTATTACAATGCCGATCACCTAACCCCAAAATGTATCCCACAATAGATGTAGCAGCAGTACCTCTAGTGTAGTTAACCCTGCTATCGAACCAAATGTCGGGTGTAATAAAATTATCAGAAAAGAAATAGCGTAATACAGGTTTAATTTTTTCTGTAATTTTGCCGTAAGATCTTATCCTATCAATCTTGTCTTCTGATTGATGTTCTTTCATATATGATCTTGCCTTGTCGAGCTTCATTTTATCTAGTTGCTCATGATAAGGCTTTACGGCATCGAGAAAAGCTGTTGAATTTGGAACAAATTCAATGATGCCTGCTCGCAGGCCCAATGGTATTGCTTTATAAGTCCTAATACGTAGTTTCCTTCTTCTAGTTTGCCTGTCCTTTATGAATATTTTATTGACTTTCTCGAACACTTGTTCCATAATAGAGTCTTGTCTCAAATCATCTGTACCATGTTTAAATAATATCTTGTGCTTAGAACCGTCAGATAAAATGAATGTTCCAATTTTTGGTAAACTTAAACCAGATGTTGCAATTGAAATTTGCTTTTCCACCGACATTAGGAATGGAACATCATTGTATTCCCCAGACATGTCTATATCAATTGACATGGTTGGAGGTGGAATGAGAGGAATCTCACACAACCAGTAATCACCTAGTTTGATCTTGTCTAAACTTAAAGGCTTTCCTCGTGAGACTTTTAGTTCTGCTAACCTAACAGATTCTTCACAAAACTTGGCTATTGGATTCAATAGTTTAACAGTGTAATCATCTCTAGAATTTGAAAGCTTTTTCCAGATAGTGTTTACTGCAGCATACTTCAGCGTCACTGAAAACGTATCATCAGCTTGCATCTCATTTATTTTCAATGACATTATATTGTACAATGAATGATATGGATGATCTAAACAAAGTTTCAAGATTAATGCTTGCAACAATGATTGGAACTCGGATTTTTCACTGGAAAGTCTTGAGGTAAGCTGTGTACACCAATCTACCAATTTATAGGAAGGTAGAGATATAATGTCACGTCTAATAGACGCATTTAAATGATCTTGAGATGTCTGCTCTAACCATAAAGCAACGAACTTATTTGTGTCTTCATCATTGCTCTCATCTAAAGAAATACACTTTAAATAGTATTCAATGCATCTTTTCGCAAATTCGCTCCTACGTTTCTCTAATGACTCAAGATTCTTAGTTTCTCCAAGAAGCAGGGATTTAAGTTTAGCATAGTATCGCTGAGCAGTCTTTTTTTCCTGTTGACCAACCGAAGTTTGTCCATAATGGGATTTCAACTCCTCTGTTTCCTTAGTCTTAGCAGCTATGCGTTTTTCAATTTTCAGTTGCTCGTCCTGAAGAGAACTGGATTTATGTTGGTCTTCACAAAACCGAGCAAATAGTTGATATATTCTAGCTCTTTGTCTCAAATCTCCAACTTCAATAATAGTTTCAGCAGTTGGTAAAACATAGTTGTCCATAATGGTAGCTGCCAATTCTTGCTTTGATTTAGCTAGCCAGTGAACTAGAGTTGCGATGACATAACTCCTTGACAAGAACATACCTTCCACCCCAAGAGACTGAAAATTTGTAGACAAATCTTTCAACATGGCAACTGGTACAGTAGTCATTCCCCGCTCCCAAAGAGAGCATGCTACCTGAAACTTAGATAATGTATCAATACCGGCCCTGAATAAGTCATCATAACCTAAAAATTTACACTTGGATATCTCATTGATCAACATAACCGAATTTATCATTTTCTGAGGTTCTTTTAAAGATCGAACAAGATTGTTATATCGAATTAACTCATGAAGAGAACATAACCATGGATCGCTTTCAGGCATATCTTTACCGATGGAAGTATCATCTCCCAATATCTTGAATACTGCACCTCTAGCAAAGACAACATCTTCGAGAGATTGGCTATTAGCATCCTCAAACCATTTAGTCTTTTTTGAATAACTAGTGATACCTGAATACGTTTGGTTTTGTATTGAACTCAAAGCATCTGAAATACTAGTGATTGTTGCCATTGTTTTGAACCACATTAAAATGCTTTGGTTAGCATCCTTTGCACTTTGAGAGGCACTCATAATGTCATTATTAGACATGAAAACCTCATTAAGGATGTTTTGGCAAAATTCGTTGGTTCTAGAAGGGTAATCATGAACCAGTCTTAACGTCTTATATATTATTTTGTGGTATTCAGTACTTTTATCAGGGATTGGCAACTCCCAGCGTCCGAGCTTCCAAGCCCATTCATAGTATGAGCTTTCTAAATTTGGAGAGGATGTATCACTTATGAGCCTAGACAATGCCATTTGACCATTATTCAATAGAGGTGAAAGGATATCTAAAGAATTATAGTCTGATGTGAGCATTGAATGAGCTTCAAAAGATGCACTGTTAAATTCCAAAATATTTGAGGGATTACCTTCTCTTTCAATAATCTTCATTGCGTATTCCAAACTTGTTTTCGCAGGTATTCCATAGGCCAAATCTTCATCCTCTATTGATTCAAGAATGTAAGTTACGAGGTCCCTATCCGTTTCCCAATCAAAAGTACCGGTTTCATTTAGTTGCAAGTCCTCTAATAAGAGAAACGCAGTTTTATATAGTTTTATAGATGCAGCAACTTTAAATGTATCTCTTGTCAATAACTTCAGGTAAACATAAACATAAGGTCTCAACCGCTCCTTTGCTCCGTTTCTGATTGCCAAAATGATTTCGATTAACAATCTTGAGAATTGGCTCTCTTTTTCTTTAAATTTAAGTGTTGCACTAATTATCTCACATATCAAGTCATGGCCCTCATGGGGAGAAATGTTTATATAGTAACATATTATGAAGGGAAGACCCTTTATAGCAAATGATACAACTTTTTGTGCGAAGTGGGCAAAGAGAACAGATAAACTTGTAAATGAACTTAGTTCCTGCTTTATGGCTGCAAAAAGAAGACTTACCCACTGCTCAAAATTCACCGAATTACCATATTTCAACAGATATGAAAGCTCACGCAAAGATTTTGTACTCACCAAAACAGTAGGATCAGTTGAGTTTAACATGAGGTATGTACTGATGTCCATAGGCAAAATATATTTAGAGAAACGATCGTAATGACTTTCGAAATTGATGAATTTAAGGACATCATTTGCGGACTTTTCATATTTCCAAAGTAGAACACCTAGGAGATCTTCCACATGAGAGGCACATATAGCAGATTCATCTAAGAAGACAAGAACAATATCCAATAAGACATCTAATGTAGAGACAGATATCTCGATTTTATTGGCCCAGCTATTATCATACTCATTTAAGCTCAATAACTGATTGCTTCCACTTGATAATCCTCCCTCCAAGTAGTAATTTGATAAATACGTTGCACTCCATAAACGGAATGACTCACACAGAGTTTTATTCAAATTTTCTTTGTTATCTATAATTATTTTTACAACTGAACTTGACATACCATTTTCATCAAAAATAGAAACATTTTCAAAAACCTCTGCAACTAACCTGAGAATATATTCGAAATTACCTTCCTCACTACATAGTTTCAACTCAATGTCGTCCGATAGAAACTTTTCAATAGTCAATGAGTTTAGTTTTGTACCTTGAAGGGAGCATAGATTTATAGCGGATGCCAATATAGGATACACTTTCAACTTATCAAAGTTTTGTATGTAACTTTCGAGACTTTTAACTATCTCTTGATTGTATCTCTTAACATCAATTTGCAACAGCACAATCTCTGAAATTAATCGAATAAACACCGGAAGGGACTTCTTTGCTTCAAATTTGCACAAACTATTAATTCTGAAGAAGGATAATATTATAAAGATATCAGATCGTAACTCTTCAACACTCAAGAGCTCACTGAGTGAATTAACTAAGAGGACAATAACTTCAAAAGGAAATGCTTTTGTCGAACTCAACATCATTACAAGCTTGACTTTCCTCAACATTAGCAATTTATGATCAATAGATGATGCTTTAGTTACTCCGGAAAGTATCTTTCTTAACAAAAAGTAGATCACGCCAGTTCCCCAGAAAGAGCTAACTCCATGATAGCATTTCTTGATAATGACATTCAATAATGATAACCCAGACTCCAAAGAAATAGACAATTCAGAAGGAACAAATACTTTGTGGGCGCTTCCCTTCAAAAGTTTCTGAGCCATATCATCTGAGCCGAAATGCATTGAAAGGTCACGCTCATCGCTAACATTAATGTATTTCAAAACATTGACAGTAATGAGAATAAGTTTGTCTAACAAAACACTCTTGTAATCTCTAAAAATTTTAGTAATCCAATCAAAAATTTCATTTCTCTTACCTCCCTTAGTAAAACACAAAGAAATTATCAAAGGTAAACATTCATGGATTAGAGTTTGTAGATCAGCTTTCTTCTTTTCAATTACATTATCTAAAAATTTTCTCCCTTTTGATTGACTGCCAAAAGATACTGCAACAGAAATGAGATCCGAATAGTTTTCCTTAATAAAAGTCTCAGAGTCTTGATACCCGAATGACACAATGGGAAAGGAATCAAAGTCGTCAAATATCCACCAATGTTTAAAGATTTCCAACTTATATTTATAAAGAAGTTCTCGAGGTGTCTGTAATCCTGAATCGTATGCAAGGGATTGTAAAGTCGGTTCAAGATAGTTCGTGAATAAAGGGGACCCTGAACATTCAATGATGTTCACTATAGCAGCAAGAAATATCGCCTCTGAACTGGCTGAAAGGTTGCTCAAAAATAGGACATATGATGCAGCGAATTCCCTTGACTTGATTGGGTCATCAAGCTTTGTGAAGAGGTCATTGTATAGCAGCATCTGGGAAGAAATATCAAGAGACAGAAGAATACGACGAATATCCTTGCTTAACACCGCTTTCATATTATTAGTAGTAGAATTGAAGGAGTCTAATAAAAGGCCCAGAACATTCACATTCATTACTACTGCTTCGTAGTCTATCTCGAGTAGACGAATCAAGAATTTACAGAATTCGATACTTGATAACTCAGTAATAATGAAACCACCCGTGAAACACTTTACTAACCATCCACATATATCGAGACAATCCTTATATAAATCACTTTCTTTATGCATATAACAAATCGGCAATATCATTGATATGATACGCGAGACGACAGTTATCGTCAATTCAGATCTATCAATAAGTGGATCCACTAGGGGTCCATTTCCCAAGATACGAATAAAATTGACTAATATCACAATTGGCACATCAGATAAGCGGTCTTCTATTCCCATCAAGTATTGGTGGAGAAAGTGATAACAATATAATATTTCATCTGAACTTAAATTTTTACAATAGGTTATTATAGATGAAATGGAAGCTGTCATATCATGTTCCCTGATTTCTTGGGCAGTGATTATGAACTTTAGAAAAGTCACAGATATTGCTGGCTTATGCCGCAAACTAGCGACTGTTAATTGCTGCGAGCTTGTGACAACCTCCAGGCCTTTAGTTTTGAATTCATTATCAAATATTGAGTTGGCCGAATCCTCAGCACTATTCTGAGCTGAGCTGCTGTGATTCAATTGGAATGGTAATATATTTAAATAGTTCTCAAAAGGAAAATTTTGAGATACTATTCCCTTAGTTACCTTATCTATTGATAAATGATGTAAAGAATTGAAAGTGTCAATGATTTTCTTAATCTGGTCTTTTGATAGAATGTCACATTCAAGTCTACTTAAATTTGTCATAGTTTGCTTCTTTAACGAAGATGTGATGTGTGAGTACGATTTAACATTCCTCAATAAACTAGAAATGCTTAACAGTAGAATACACCAGGAAAATCCAACATCAAGTGACTGATCATGATTGAATAGTTCGATCAGGTTACCTAAAAGCTTCAGTAGTAAAGAATCACTTACAACAGGAGTACCCAGGGAAACACTATCATATGGGGTACTAGGAAAAATAAACGCAACTGCTCGACTGTGGATCAACACGCGCTGCAAGTCTTCGTAATTTTTTGAAAGATAATAATAATCGATTATATCATGCATATCAGTAGATTCTTGTATAATTGACAATGGTGAGTTCTCATTAATAGGATGAATATCTGCTCCGCACATCCACGCAAAGAAAGAAGGTAAACTCCTCATCTCACTCAAGAGATTAGGGGAAGTAGTAAAGGACTCATCCCACCTAGAAACTAACCATTCCTGGAGTCTATTGAAAAATGAAGCCCGTTTCAGAGACCCAGAATTTAAAAAGGCATTACTAACAGAAAACCATAATCTGATACTCGTCTCAGAAATCTTATATGGTCCATTAATTCCAGAGAATTCTATCAAAGTTTCCAATTGGGAAATAGTAGTTGCATCGATAGATTTCGTACCTTTATCACTATACTGCATGTCTAGTAATATATGAGCTAGACTACATGTGACATCAGAGAACAGCTTATCTTTGACATTCTGTAGTGTTATGTATATAAGCTGATTAATCTGACTATCAATAAATTTGATGTCACAAGTGTTTTTGTCTTGTAATGCATGTAAAACAACCGATCGTGATGCTAGAAATCCCCAGAAAGAAAGGTTGTTCTCCCCATATGTTCCCATAATGCTCTTAAGTAGGTGATAACAGCCATTGTGATCCTCTAAATTTTCATTTTCAGATAGAATAGAACTCGTTTCCGTCAGGCCCACGTTATCTGGTTGATCGAGCTTAAGAGAGAAAGAGCTCTTTTTGAATCTCTCACCAATTGAGTTCAAGAGACCCAGTTCTAAATGGAATATAATTAATTGTAAACCAAATCTCTGATGTTCGGAACGTGTTTTATCTCCGATTAAAGATAAGTAAAACTCATCAGGGTTCAGAGCATATTTCAATGCTCTACTGATAAAATCTAATTTTTGTCTTTTAGCGAAAGGCATATCAGAATCTGAATATTGGCTGAAGGTTCCATTTAAGAGCTCTCTCAAAGAATAATATATCAGAACAAGTTTCACTAATCCCAATATATACAACCAGGGTGCATAATGATTCGAGTTCAAAAATATGGAGTTTAAACAGAACCACGATGACTTATTTTGTTGGGAGTTAATTAAACTTATATTGTTAGCTTCTAATTCAAAGTTGGAAGAACTCAAGTAACTAGCCGAAAGGTGACTAATTGATGATTGTATCTTATAAGATGTTTCGTATAAATCCAGCATACGTAACGATTTGGCTAGGGGCTCAGTCTTATCATTTGCATCTGAAGGACCAGGGTCTTTATCAACAAAAAAACTAGAGTAATCAATAAGAGTCAATAAATTTAAGAAAACCAAAATTTGGTTTTGTATTGATTCCAATTGGCTTTGATAGAATTGTAAGACAAAATCAAATCCTAATTGAGTCAATTGCGCCCCAAACTCATTATCTTCGGTACTAGTTACAATGATCAATTTGTTTATGATTCTGAACATAACAAGCGTCAACACTATTTCTCTTTTATAACGGTTAGCTGCTTTATTTAACAAAGTCAATATTATCTTATAGTTGAAGTCTTTCAATGGAGGCACAAAGCTCACTGAGACGGAAACATGGCACAGTAATAGGCTTTGGAGACATATGAAAAACTCTATTATAAGCCTCTCAATTGGTGTATCAATAATTTGATTCTCAGTATTCAACAAATGAACAAGAATTTGGGTCAAAAATTGATATATCCCGTTCCAATTATCTTTACTCAAATGATCTCTGAAGGTTGCTTGATTCAATATAACAGAGAGACTTTTACAAAAATCAACAGAACAAGGATACAATATCTTATCTTGATCTCTGAAATTTTCAATAAAGAATGTAACAAATTCTAATTTGGTTTTATGTTTGATCGTCGTGGCTTCGTTAATGAATCTCTCGATTAGTATCCTTAAACTGTTGGATGCATTAGATAACCGTTTTGCGGTTAAGCTGGATTCAGAATGCAAATATGCTTTCTTTTCAAGAATGATTAAATCTAAGAGTGCCGTTGTAACTAGCCTGAAGTGTTTACTAGATAATCCTTGTGTTGATGATGTAAAACTTTCAAGCCATTGCAACCCTTCGTTTCTATCTTTGACTTTTGGGGATCTTAGGAATGTCAACAACTCATTAATATCAACATTTGGCATATTCCATGATGTCTTATTCGTAACTTTAAAAGATAAAGAAGTTAAGATAAAATAGAAGGATTATTGTATACACGCACAACCATACATTTTAGTGAGAAGATTTGATGTTGCAAAGTCGTAAAGACGGAGAAATGGAGAGACCAAAAAATACAGAAAAATAACCTCCTAAAGTCACTACTTGGACCATAATAACTATGACCAGTTCTGCTATTAATTTTATACTATCAATCAGTAATTTTACTAATTTAGTCTAGAACAGATGGCTAGTTTTAAATTTGAGAAGGTGATGATGTTGTTCAATCTGAATGAATACATGCCTACTAGAAAATTGAGCCACTAGTGTGGACTTGCAGGGAATCCTATACAATATGGAAGCGAATTGACTGTATATGTCTACTAGCTAGGGTTTAAAAATTAAATATGTGTGTTGGTCTTCTTATTCATGAAGCTCAAATAGGAAATTTGGTCTTAGATCATATAACTAGTATCAGACAGCGATAATAGCATATAAAGTATTCAGTAGAAGTTGTTATCAACTGCTGTCTTAATTATTCAGAGTAAAATCGCTTGTTTTTATTGTGATGAGCGAAGTATCTTCAAAAGTATCCATATTAATTTCTGATGTGCAAACACTTACAGAGTCTGAATTTGACTCCGAAAATTATATGGAGATAGCGTGCCAGTGTGGTTCCTGTCAATATCTAACAAGCTGGAAGAAGACCACTACTCATCTATTGTATTGGGGTATCATTCTTCCAATTGCCTGGTTCGCCAACATGGTGATATTAATATATGGACTACTTGTCAAAAAACATATACCTGTCCCACAAAATAGCTACATTCAGGTATTTGATAAGAAAATTGGAATTAAAGAGTCCTGTGAGAATGTTCAGAACTTGCCTCGTCATTTTCAACTAAGATCCAGATCATGGATAAAACTATGGTATACTATAGGCGCATTTTTTATTTATTTAGTTCTTCTTGTTATATTAGTGTTAGGTGTCGTAATGTTACCCAAGAGATCACAGCAAGACAAGTCTCATATAGTGATCCACGAATAAATTGACTTCGTTATCAGTTAAACTAGTATATTTTGTATTCCGAGTCACTTTCTTCTGACCGGAGTCGATCTTTTCTTTTACTTTATAAAATCAAAAGACCTCCTAGTTTTGCTTAATTTCAAGTTAGTATCAAAACTTTGAAGTCATTTGGCGATGCAGAGAATCACTAGTAGGTTTTATTCAAGTGGCGCTTCCTTGGTCAAGACTCCCTTGCATCCTGCTCATATAGAGTTAGGTGGTAAGATGGTCCCCTACGCGGGGTTTGAAATGCCAGTATTATACAAAGGTCAATCTCACATCGAATCTCACCATTGGGTTAGAAGTAAGGTTGGGTTGTTTGATGTCAGTCATATGTTGCAACATAAGTTCTCTGGTAGGGATGCAGCAAAGTTATTAGAAAAAATCACACCAATTGATTTGAAAAACTTGCCAGTTAATGGTTCGAGCTTGAGTGTATTGCTTAATGATAACGGTGGTGTCATTGATGATTGTATCATTACCAAGCACGGTGATGAAGATTTCTACATGGTGACAAATGCTGGTCGTAGAACTGAAGATACTGAGTTCATTAAGAAAGAATCAGAGGCATTCAATGATGTTAACCATCAACCTTTTGAAGGTACATTACTTGCCATTCAGGGACCAAAGGCTGCTGAATTGCTTCAAAAATTCACTAATGAAAACTTAGCTGATATAAAGTTTGGACAAACTAAATATTTAAAACTTTCTCCAATAGCCACACAAATTCACTTGGCTAGATCTGGTTACACAGGTGAAGATGGATTTGAACTCTCTATTCCTTCATCCACTGAAGCAGAAACTAGTGATTCTTTAAACTTCTTCAGATCTTTGATTGCGGATTTCCCCGATTTAGTTAAGCCTATAGGTTTAGCAGCAAGAGACTCATTAAGATTAGAAGCTGGTATGTGCTTATTTGGTCACGAATTGACAGAGAAAATCACTCCAATTGAAGCATCTTTGACTTGGTTGATTCCTAAGACTCGGAGAGATGCCAATAATAATTTCAATGGCTCCTCTAAGATTTTAGGTCAAATCAAAGATAAATCCTCCTTCACTCATCGTAGAGTCGGTATCACTTCAAAGGGACCTTCACCAAGAGATGGTAATCTTATTTTCTCCGAAGACGGCCAAGAGATCGGTTTTATCACATCAGGTTCACCTTCTCCAACTTTAGGTGGAAATATCGCTCAAGCATACATCGACAAGAAGTTCAAGATAGGCACTCCAACCAAGATAGAAATCAGAGGTAAATTAAGGGATGGTATCATTGCTAAATTACCGTTTGTACCAAGTAACTTTTATAGAGGTTAAATATTTGCAATCACCTTTGCATTTATGATTACATTTAGTTCTATATTTTGGCTGTAAAGAAATCATAAGCACTGTATACTAATCTTAAGGGCTCAATTCCTATCACTCCTTATAACATTGCCTCTCACTATTTGTATGATCTTCTTGAATCTAAAATATGCAATTATTTATAGCTGTTTTAACCTTATTTGGATACATTTCTAAAGGTGTTTGTACTACAGAAAAGTACAATCCTCGCAATAGTTGACCGGTAACTTTCCCAAGAAATATCCCCTAGTCGTGGCTATATCGTGATTATTACAGGGGCTTCACGAATCTAGGGTCCCCCTTTAAGGTTGGGTTACTCTCCTATCTGCACTTAGCTCCTGCAGTCGTCTCTGAACCCAAGGCTTCCGGAGCCGGTCGCAAAACAATTTTAACTACATTGGTATTACACGAGAGTATTTTTTTTCACTAAACTTCGCGTACGAGTGATCTCTCGCAACGATCTTATAGCATTTGCACCCAAATCTTAAGCTATATATGAGTTTTCTATTACTACTACACTTGTACGCTTAATTGACGCTATCATATCAAGTCAAACCATCATAAACAATGTGTTGTCAAGACAGATCTGTGTGCTAGTTGTTAAGTAACATGGTCAATAATCCTTTGATATCGTAATGGTCCTGCACACTGACAACGCGCTTTGAAGCGAGTTTGTGCAACCGTAGGAAAGGGCCATTCCAGAATGCAAAAATAAACCACGAAATAACGTGAATCAAGGAGTCCATTCAATAATCCGGAAACCAAACGCAACTAATTCATATAAACCCAGTAAAGTTGCACATAGTTTGAGATTCTTTTTCTTTATTCGAAGACTATAGAGTAGGCCATGTCCAATTCTTCAAAGTATAGAGCGGTCTTGTCTCCTAAGCACTCCAATGTGTCTAGCCCGTTGCATAAGAAGAATAGAGTAGAGAATCCCTTCAACGCAAGCGTGAGACTCAGTCATGATGGTGGTCTCTCTTCGTCCCCTTCTCCCAAGAAAGCTAAACTAGCATTTACCATCTTTGAGGACAAAGTTGACAATTCTTCTGGCAAGAGCGTAAACAAGGAGGATAAATCACTCTTGAATAATGATGATCAGGAAAACATATTAAAGCCACTGAAGCTCAAGAGCAACAGAGCTAATAGAACCCCGTTGGGAAACTTGTGTATTTCTGAATATCCGGGATACGTAAGCTACAACAATATGCAAACAAATGAGAGGTTGACAGAGCTTTATCAGCCCCAAAATTATAACAACGACTTCAAATCATTACACAAACGCCTGAATTTGATGAGCTATGTTACACCCCCAAGAACTGAAAGAAACAAGTACTTGGTGAGATCTTTTACTGATGATGTGGACATTGCTCTTGATGAGAAATCCAAAGTTATCAAGCATAAGAGGTCGATGTCCGTGGGAAAGAATAATTCAAAGTTAAACTTGATCACTAAAAATAATTTCAACATTTTAGCTAATTGATGTTAAATTCAGGAAAGTCCTTCATTTAGAGCTACTTTTTCAATTTTCTCCTTGCATTACTTGTCATTTTCTTAAACATAATTTTTACTTTAGTTAGCTGATTGCTAAATATTTCCGCAAGCAATTGATACCCAACTCCATTTCATGAATAAATGCCATTACAATAATCTTCTATGAAATCTCTACATTTAAAACAGTATGCATTGAATAATTTATTGAAGTTATTTGTCTATATATTGACTCATATATTAACTCGACATCTTAAGAGCTGAAGGCCTTATCAAATTCAGTAAATACAAATCTGTATCTGATATCACCTTTATTACATCTTTCCAATGCAGTCTTAACATTTTCGTCAGAAATTGGAATTTCTTCAATCCATGGCTTAACACCATGTTCAGCAGCCAACTCAAGCATTTCTAACGCTTCTGACTTAGAACCCAAAAGAGAAGATCCAAAACTGGCACCGTTGTTAAGGAATGTGAATGGAGAGACTTCAAAAGTGTCTTTGATTTCTGGGAGACCAACAGACACGAACTTTCCACTAACCTTCAAGACCGAAACGTACTTGTTTAAGGTAAAGCCATCGGCATGTGATGCACAGTTTAAGATAAGGTCAAATTTGTCATGATATTTTTCAGCCCAGTCCTCGTCTTCACCGGTAGCTATAAAATCATGAGCTCCCATTTTAGTAGCATCTTCTTTCTTTGCTGAAGATCTGGAGAAAGTAATAACCTCTGCACCCAATGTTCTTGCGAATTGAACAGCTAAGTGTCCTAATCCTCCAATTCCAATAATACCAACAGTCTTACCCTTGGCATTCTTACCTACGTTTCTTACCAATGGAGAATACACAGTCAAACCGGCACACATCAATGGAGCAGCAACAGATGTCTCCAATTTATCTGGAATTGGGAAAACGAACTGCTCATCAGCAATTGAATGGGATGAGTAACCACCTTGGGTGACGTAGTTGTTAGCATGGATATCGATTGAATTGTATGTACCGACTCTTTGAGCACAGTACTGTTCATTACCATTAAGACATCTAGAACATTTATGACAAGCACCACTGGCAGCACCAATACCTACTCTTTGTCCAACCTTAATGCTCTTCACATCATCACCAACAGCAATGACATGGCCAATGATCTCGTGACCGACGACGGTATCCGTTCTCTTCTTCTTACCCCAACTTTCTTGAAGACAATGGATGTCAGTACCACATAATCCACATGCAATGTTCTTGATGAGTACATCAGTAGATTTAATATCTTTTCTTGCATAGTTAACAAGCTTTGCAGTACTCCAATGCTTTGGGTCTTCAACTGCGAAACCTTGGAACTGTTCTGGAATTTTTGAAATTTTTGATGTAGTCATTTTCAACTAAATTTGATTTTTATTGTAGCTAATAAACTTACATCAAGAGATTAAATGCGATACGCTTCGTTATATGTTCAATGAACTTAAATGAGATTTGTAGCTATGGATTTGCGCTATGTAAGCAAACATTTTCAAACCTTGAAGCAAATGCAGCCATCGCCTTAACAAGTAATCCCGAGGGAAAATTAATCCTCATCGGAACATTCGCTTACTGGAACGGCGCAGTATTATACAGGAATTAATTTTGACACGGCGGAAATTACAGGAATTAACGTAGGTAAGGTATCTAAGCCCAATGTATGCATGACAAATGAGACGGAAAACCAAAGCTTAATTCCAGTTTTCATATCATGGAATGAAACGTCATTGGCTTGACAGAGTTTGTAGGTACTATTCAGTATTTGATACCACATACAATGAGTTTGTAAGCATATTTATTTAAGTTCACTATTTGTCAGACGAATGGAAGAGAACGTTCTTATTTACCTAATTCTTTGACTTCTTTTTCTTTTTGGATTTAGAAGAATTTGTCAGCGTTGCAGTATTAGCTGGCAGTGGAGATACTGATTCTACAGCTCCTTGATGACCACCTGCTAACTTTTTCTTATCTTTTTTAGATGGCTTATAATATGATCTCAATTTCAATGGCATCCATCTCTCTTTGTCAACATTTTCATCTGTAGATTGAAGAACTTTGTTGGAAGAAAACTTTGGCTTTCTCTTTCTCTTTGATATCTTGAAAGGTGCAACCTTTGGTTTCACTATTCTAGAGCTAGTTGAAGGAATTAATTTGTCAAGATCGGAAGCTAAAAGTTCTTCCACAGGTGTTGATGATGACAACAGATCAACGGGTTCGAGTTCATCTGTCGACTGAGTCAAGATTGATGAGACCAACTTGTCTTTAGGATCAATTTCATATAACAATTTGAAGATAGTTTCATGACGGACATCTCCTAGATTAAAAAGTTTGAAACCAAGAGTTCTGACAAAACCATAATATCCAGCGTTTTGAGAAAGATATTCTTTGTTTGTATCCACAAGTTTTGGCACGATTTCGTCATATACTTTGCTCAAGTTCTTGCTTAAGAGTAACTTTTCATAAACCGTAATCAAAGTACCGATAAGTCCCGGAGTGAGAGAATCGTTCTTCAAATCTTTTTCATATAATTGTTCCAACGCCTGTAAAGACTGGTCATAATTACCTGTCTTTGCATTAAGATAGGTGAGGAACAAAGCAGCACTTATTACCTCCTTTGTGAGGCTGTAATTACTGGCAACTATGTATTTAAATACCTTTTTAGAGGTCTGCTTCCAATGATCTTCATTCGAAATGTCTTCAAATTTAATGCAGAGTGTTGATAAAACCTTATAGAGAGTAAGTGATAAATCTCCAGAGAAATCTTCATTGTATTTTGCAATTGACGAATTGCTCAAGTATGAAGAGCCCAATGTATTTGAAGCAAATTTTAAATAAAGGTTATTATTGAGAATGTCTTGGTACTGGTGTTTAGTTAACTTTTGGGCCAATTGATGTAAATTACGTTGGTAATCGACGTCTCTAGCAATCAAGTTTGCTGATTGACCCGTGACAGTAGAGTAATAATTGTTCTTGACGATTAAAGTATTCAACGAGTCTCCAGGGCTTTGTGACTTACATTGTTCGTAGATTTCTAAAATTTTGCTACTGTCACCAGATACCAAGTAAATGTATGCCTTTGTCAACTTGATTGGAAGCAATTCTTCGAAAATAGCTTTCTCATCCAAGAAATCTTTGTTACGCAATGAACATAAGGCTTCAGCATCCTCTAAATATTTCAACGCTCCATGTGTATCATTAAGTGACAATTTAATTAATGCTTCATTGAATAAAGCATCGTAACTCTCCTCCGTCTCATTTTGATTAGGAAATGTGGATTCATTCTTTGTTCCTTCAAGAAAATTTAACTGCGAGATAATAGATTTTTCGTTAACAAGCAAATCAATTGGATTATCATATTTGTTTTTTGAAGCGAGCTGGCGATATACCTCGAGAGATTTTTTATAATCTCCTTGTTTGTAAAACTGTTGTGCTTTAATGTGCATAAGTCCGTAATTTTCATCAGATCCAATACTATCGACAAACTTGAAGAGTTCTTCAGATTTGCCAACTTTATAGTATACATATGCAATCTCAATAGATAATTCACTTTTTAATTCATCGGAGGGTATTTTATCAATGATTTCAACAGCTTTATGATATCTCTCTAAATTAATCAAAGCTACTAAACAGTTCCTCAACGCTTTAAGATTGTCGAACGAACCATTCACTTTAGACAAAAATTGATAAGAAACATTATATATGTTTTCATGGCCAGACACATCAGGATTAGTGACATCCAAACTCTTGAATGCACTGATTATAGAGCTACTCATTCTAGTAAAAAGACACTGCGACTACTCTTCTGTATCGGTTACGGCCTTTTACATTATATTGAGTGTTCATCAACGATAGCACAAAAAAAAATCAATCATGTAAATCACGTGCACACATCGAGAGAGAGAAAGATAATCAAATGAAAATTACTGGATGGCATACTCATTACATTGCAACTAGTAAACACCAAGCATGAAACTGAGTTTAACTTTCCGAAGTATTGTGGCACTTAGCCATCGAAGAAATATTGCATATTTCAGTCATTTAAGAGCAGAAAGTCAAAGGGATAAGGTATTATTTGGTTCTAAAGAGACAGATAAAGTTGAAGCACCAAATGATTTGGCACAGGAGTCTACTTTGCCTAAAGCTCATACAGAGCTCCCACGTAAACTTAGACAGCCAAAAGTCAGATCGCCATTTTTGTCAGATAATAAGATAGAGAATGATTCTAATTTTCAAATGTCTGACTGGAAGCAAACTGTTGGTCAATGGGTTATAAAAATCTTTAGAATAGACATGGACAGATCGAGAGCTGGTCCAGTTGCAGGCTCTGCTTACTTTGGAGAGTGTAAAAGACAGGGTTTATACTATCCAAACGAACCATTATCAAATACAGCTAAGTTTTTCTACGAAACTTTGAACTTACCACAATCTTTCAGTCAAGCTTTCCAAATAACTGCCTTGCATTATTGGATTCTTTCGGTCAGAATGAGAGCTATGCCCTTTAAGTACGGTAGAAATTACCAACAGAAGCTAGTTGATAGAATTTTCAGAGATATGGAATTGAGAATGGCTGAAGAGCTTCGTATCACATCTAATAGGCTTATAGAAGGATACTTAAAAGAATATCATAAGCAATTACTTGGGGCTGTTTTGAGTTATGATGAAGGATTAGTGACTGACGATATCACTTTAGCAAGTGCTTTGTGGAGAAACGTATTTAATGCTAACCCTGACGCAGACATGAGACACGTTGAGGCATTGCTCGGGTATGTGAGATCTCAATTATACGTTTTAAATAAGATAACTGATAGGGAATTTGGATTTGGAAAATTCAAGTTTGTTCCACCTGATGAAGTTGTGAAACCTCTTACAAAAGCTCAAGAAGCACGCTTAAAGGAATTAGTTAAAAAGGAATTCTCAGGGAAAACATTGCCTTCTCAGAAGAGTGTCTTGTCTATAGATGAGTAATACGAATACTTTGTACATAGTTTCAATGCCAGTATATTGATAAAGAATTTTTGGTACATACATAACATGAAAATATTAGATCTTTGATTTGGTTACTGCAGTAGAATACCAATCTTGTCCTTTGGTGTTTCTTATCATTACGTTCATTACTGCGAAATCCTTACCTTCGATGCTTCCTTCTTTCATCTCACCTAACACAATATCCTTATAAAACTTGAACCCAAACTTTTCATATATTGGAATGTTTGATTTTGACAGGCTCTCTAAGTAGCAAATGCTTCTTTCATAGTTATCAATATAGTTTTTAAACATATAATCAAACATCTTTCTAACATTTCCTTTCCCTCTTGATGATTCAAGAGAGCCCAAATAGACGAGTGTAAATGGTTCTTTGTTTTTGAATGTCGAATCTAAAGTCATAGTTTCATCAAAAGAATTGTGCAACAAAGGCAACATTCCTGAATATATCTTCAGGCGACTCTGATTGTCTATGCTATTCCAAAGTTCCCCATAACCAGCTTGCATCATCACAGGGAAAGACTCTATTCCTTTCTCACCAGATTCAGGAGTAGACCATACTGCAACTGTCTCAAATGATTCATCTGTCTCATTGATTCCTAAACAGATACCAGTTGCAATGTGTTGTCTCACATAAGCCTCATACAAAAGAAGTCGCCATTGGTTTTGTTTTTCTGCCGAAACATGGCAGAAGAGATAATGGTCCAAAGAATCATTATTAAACGATTCCAACAATGTCAAGGCAGCCTTGCGGCTATCCCTCATATTCAAAATCCTGATACCTTCACCATTGGTATGTAAGTTGGATGACTTTTTACAGCCTTTTTTCTTTCCTGTTCCTGTTGACATGTAACTTAGATAACCAGTCTATTTATATAGGCTGTTGAAATATTCATAACTTGGCTGATGATATTACAATTACCACTTCAGATAGTTGTAGTTCAAGACGCTCTTTTGAATTTACATTTTAAACTGGATTACGATTCAATGTTATATTTATTATATCTGATGGAATTTTAGTTGGCGCGCGGGTTATCAGTGTCGCTCTGAACTGTCTAATCTGGTAAGACCATATTTAGAATATTTGTGCGGTTACCGAACTGAGTAACATTTGCTTGGAACTGGAAAATGCCGTTAACTATAATACTATAATCTGTTGTAACCTTGGATAATTCCGCTAGGATACAAATTAGAGTTCCCTAGTCTAAACATTTTCAGTGATATTGTCTACTATATCTTTAGATGTAAATTATTACCCCAATCTCTCTCTCGTCCCATCTTAGGTATTATCCGTATGATACTCGTACATTAGAAATACTTCCAAGGTAACTATACCAATTTAATTGACGAAATACAACCCAATTCTAAGGGAGTATCCACGATGCTACAATAATCACCTACAACTGTTCTCCTTTCGGTGGAGACACAATTAAGACTTGTATAAACTATATGATGACGACCTGTATATAACAATGAACCAAGTCAAGATGAGTTTTAGAAAAATATAGATAAAGATATCGTATAGATTGTCATCATGTTTAGTTCACTCCTACCAAGACCAAAACATGCATCATACGATGCTTCTTGGAAACTAAGGTTCCAAAAAAAGCAAACTGATGGTCATAAGAGGCATTTAGTTGCAATAGCTGATGCTATTGATCAAACATCGTCTTTAGTAGTAAAACGTGAAAACGCCCAGTCTACTATTACAGAATTGCATTTAAATCCAGATGGATCAGTCAATCACGCCCAAACTATTGCATCTAACAGCACAAGCCCTAATGGAAATGTACAAACGTCATTTGAAGATACCATACCACTCAAAGTGAGATATCCAAACTTAAAGCATCATTTTCCCAAGTACGATCTAGAGACATGTCCTGATGATTCATTGAGAGAAT
Organism: Priceomyces castillae; assembly: GCA_030574375.1. NCBI lineage: Eukaryota > Fungi > Ascomycota > Pichiomycetes > Serinales > Debaryomycetaceae > Priceomyces > Priceomyces castillae. The sequence goes on from JAJMEX010000002.1 coordinate 856,566, forward strand.
GTGTTGAAAATACTAGAGATGTAATAAACAATCTCATAAATTCTAAACTTGGTATAAATAACGACAATGATAAGAACCAAGTATCGTTCGTCAAATACACAGCAAATGATGCCCTTGGTTCTGGAGATTCCGGAAGCCAAGAAAAAGTTATACAAATACGAAACTACCAAGAAGACCCCATGCTTCCTCCTAAATTCAAGCTCAGGAAAAACAGACATAGACCTCCCTCTCCTCCTCCTCCTGTATTGAAAAAGAGCGAAAATGAAGTCAAACTCACAAAGGAAGATCGGGAGAAGTGGAAAATACCTTCTGCTATATCCAACTGGAAAAATAATCAAGGGTTTACAATATCTTTAGATAAGCGTATGAAGGCAGCAAATGGTGGTACATCTGATGAGCAAATATTGAACGTTGAAAAGTTCGGTAATTTATCGAAAGCATTAGAAGAAGCACACCAACAGGCAGGAGAGGAAATTAAAATACGTAATGAGATGAGACGAGAGTTAGCCATGAAGGAGCAACGTGAAAAGGAAGAGAAGTTGAAGGAATTGGCCGAACTCACTAGACGTGAAAGATACGGTAAGCATAACAGACGAGAAGATAGAGAATTTGAATCAAGAAAACGATCTAAGTACTAATGTCTTCAATAATACATAATATATAATACATAATAAATGTTACATAATGCAGCTTATTTTCCTATAATAAATTTAAACCTTGGTTTTGTTCGACTTCTTAGACTTCTGTCTATCTGCACCATCATATAATGATTTCGAAAAATGCTCTTGAGCACTGGAATTAACATATTCAAGAACCCTGGATGCTTCTCTTTCCTCAATTTTATCCTCCAACTCTGATTCCAACGACTGCTCTAATGCCTTTAGTGATTTCAAGTCACCACTCTCTAAGATTTCATCAAATGAGCCTAATTTCTGACGCTTTCTAGGCGCAGATTTGTGTCTAAGGTTTCTCTTAGACCCTGAAAGCTCATCTTCTGCTTCTTCTTCTTGCCCTCCATTGAATGTCTGATCTTCTCTGGTTAACATATCTATCTTCTTTTTCACCTGAGAAATCTTTTGAGTTAACTTGATCTCCTCATCAGGACTTTGATCCAAGTGTAATGCCAATCTACGAGCTGCAATACTATGGCATATTGCATCTTTAACATTGATAAGTTCTTTCCTAAGTTGTGATTCTCTCTTACCCCAAGGATTAAGCCACTGGATTATTGACTCAACTTGGTCAATCCTATCATAAAATCTCCAGTTTGAGCCATCAAAAAGAGGGTCAGAACTTTCTTCTATGAGCTTTCTCTGAATTGGGGATAATTTATTGATTGCTGAAGCATCTGGTAATCCCCCATAGCGATCGATTATAAGTTCACGGGTCCCTAGTGTACCATGAGTTTTGAATATTTCGTTTGAAGTGAAACTTATTCCCTGTAACCTAAATGCCAATGACTTGAACCCTGCGGGTAAATTTGAGAAATCCATCTGCTTATCAGGAGTGATTATATCATCATCATCTATCATACTGATTTCTGGTACAATCTCATTCTTAATTTCTGGAACAGATTGTGATTTCAAAGCTGTCTCCCCCTCGTCAATCAGAGAAGTACTCTCACTCAATTGATACTTCTTAGTATCTTCAATAGACATTTTGAAATGTGTAACTACATCAGAATTAGAAGGACCTTGTATCCACAAAGCACCCATGAGATACGTTTCTTCAAGTGTCTCATCCTTGTCATTTTCATCATCGGACATTTCGCCCTTTTCTTTGTCAGCATCCTCTTCATTTTCGTCATCGATGTTCGTACCTGAATGTATAGTAGGTAAACCATTATTCTCAAACCACCAATAACGATTATAAAACCGGTCTTTACCTAAAAGTTTGACTCTCTGACTATCTAGGACTATGAGTTCTTTTTCAACTTCCCTCTTTGACAATTTATGTTCTTTAATCTTCAAAAGCAGTTCATTTCGGTTATTCCATGCTGCCTTGAATGTTGAGTCAACTTGAGCTAAGTTCTTTTCTTCTTCCGACATTTCCAGTATCTTTAGTTCTAGCTTAGACCGTCTGTTTTGCTGATCAGTATTATCTTTAGAGGCAGCAGCTAATGTGTCATTAATAATCTGGCTCTGTTTCAGTGCTTCCTCTAGAGCTAACCTAAATTCTCTGATATGATCAAGTCTTGCCCTTCTCAATGACGCGGAACTGTCTAAGCAAGTGTCTATGTAATTCCTGACAATAGTTCCACTTGCAAGTAAATCTGTCAAAATACTCAACGCTTCAAACTTCAAGTCAATATCCAAAGAGTTATAAAATTCTTTTAAAACGGTTGCTGGATTTGGACTTATATGTTTAGGTGCCAATATACGATAAATTTTCTCTATTTTAGGTTTATAACTTGGAACATGTTCTACTAATGACAAAACACCAAGTAAAATACATTGCCAATTGCCATCCTTAAAATTTCTCTTACGAAGTCTCTCGTGCCATGGAACATTTCGATAATTCATCACTGTATAAGCATTATGTCCTACATCCTCTTCTTCTTCCACGTCGTTCACATCTTCATTATCTTCTTCTCCTTCTTGTTCATCTTCATCTTCGTCTTCATCTTCTTCTTCGTCATCTTTGTTCGATGATTCTTGTAACTCTTCATCTCTTAAAATTTCCTTGGCCATACCATCAGCCTTCTTTTCAACTTCATTTTTTATAGACCCTTTCGTAGCTTCATCCTCTATATCATCGCTCATTCCGTTGGCAATATCATTGCATTTTATTTTCGAACTATCTTCTCCAGCTACGGGATCATTTGAGTTATCTTCAGGTTCATTATCCTTCTCTGTATCTAAATTATCTCTGGAAGGAAAAGTTACTAAAGATCCAAACACATTACCTGATTCTTCAGCGTCCTTAGACTGTTGTGGAGAGGGAAGTTCATTTGAGATTATACCACTTAAAGCAGCACACCATATCTCGTCCAAAAGTTCACACCTACCATAGTCTTCTAATTGTTTGTATGTCCACCCCATAGAGTAAACAAAATCATCGAAGTTGAAGGTATCCAAATGGAGAGGAGTATGATAAATATTCAAAAAGACCCAGGTCTGGATAGCTTCTTGTGTTGCCTTCAAGTTATTAGTACTAAGTCTCTCAATCTCAGATTCATGGAATGTCAGGTCCATTATATCTCTTTCAGAATCATCAATATTTTCCAAATCCCTCTTATGGTTACTGATAATTTGAGCATTCCACTTCTTAGCATTGCTAGGAAGAGATAAAATTTTCATATTAGGCTTCTTGTTTTGAAGATCAAAGGGAATCGATAAATCATCTACAATGTTCTTCCTTGTGGGTTGAAGAGCCGACGAAATGCCACCAGCAGGAGTTCCGGGTCTGTCAGAATTAATACTATCTTCATCCTCGATAGCTTTTGAGAATTTTTCAGGTAAATGATGTATGGGAAACCTTTTCTTCGAATTAATAGGTATGGATTCTTTTATCAATGTAGGTTGCGGCCCATCACTTTCAGTCTTTAGAGGGGATTGTGATCCTTTATTAGCAATGATCTTATTTAAGAGGACCTTTCTTTTAGAACCCTTATCATTAACCATACGTTTCTCTTTTGAGTTTATTGTATCAGCAGCTGGGGCT